>PVKV010027087.1:0-26936 GCA_004027835.1 Alouatta palliata
CATGGACACAGGGAGGGGAGCATCTCACACTGGGGTCATTTGGGGGGAAAAAGGGGAGGGACAGCATGGGGAGAAATACTAGATATAGGTGATGGGGAGGAAGGCAGCAAGTCACACTGCCATGTGTGTACCTATGTAACAATCTTGAATGTTCTTCACATGTACTCCCAAACCTAAAATGCAATAAAAAGTATATATAAAAAAAAAAAAAAAAAAAAACAAATGCTGGCTGGGTGTAGTGACTCATGCCTGTAATCCCAGCACTTTGACAGGCCGAGGCAGATGGATCACCTGAGGTTAGGAGTTTGAGACCAGCCTAGCCAACATGATGAAACCTTGTCTCTACTAAAAATACAAAAAATTAGCGGGGCATGGTGGCAGGTGCCTGTAATCCCAGCTACTCGGGAGGCTGAGGCAGGAGAATCGCTTGAACCTGGAAGGCAGAGGTTGCAGTGAGCTGAGATTGCACCACTGCACTCCAGCCCAGACAACAAGAGTGAAACTCTGTCAAAAAACAAAAAAACAGAAAAACAAAACTCCCAAAAAAAAAAAAAAACAACCCTCAAATGCCCCAGCACCACCAAGGTTGTGTACCGCATCAGCTGAGAAGCTCTACAAGGCTAACAGGCAACAAGAAGCTACCTGCAGTACACAGAAGCAGAATGCTGCTTTGCAAACATATTGAAGCATTGAAAATGAGTGTAAATTTGGAACAGATGATTTTAGCTGAAGATTAATTACATTAGCCAAACACAAGAATCACAGTCTATAAAACTAGCAAGGATTGCACGTTTTTTTCAGTAGCATCTTATTAATTCCATGTCTTGCAAATTTGGCTTTGGATTAAGATGGACTAATGTTTATTTTTGCCTTCACCTTGATAAATGAGTTCACCAAGCAACAACATAAACAAGAGAGAAAGAAAATGTTTCCTTCACTTAAGCACAACCAACACCATTAATTTCACAGGTAAAAAGCAAACAGTAGTTCATCAATAACTCTAATAGTTATGAGAGTCAGGGCCCCCATTTGAAAATTGTATGAGCAATTTTTTAAAAGAGAGTAATGGGTATGTATCTGTATTAGCTTTCTAGGGCTGCTGTCACAAAATACCATAAACTGGGTGGCTTAAAACAACAGGAATTTATTCTGTCACCACTGTGGAGGCCAGAAGTCTGAAATCAAGGTATAGGCAGGGCTGTGCTGGCCCCAGAGGTTCTAGGGGAGAACTCGTCCTCTCTTTGGCTTGTGACAGTATCACTCCAATCTCTGCCTTTGTCTTCACATGGCCTTCTCCGTTGTGTCTCTCCAGTTTTCTGAAGCCTTTGTCTTATGAGGACATCAGTCAGATTTTGTGCCCACCCTAAATCCAGGGCTGTCTGTATCACTTTAAGATCCTTAACTATATATACATATATATATTCTTTCTTTCTTTCTTTTTCTTTTTCTTTCTTTCTCTTTCTTTCTTTCTTCTTCTTTCCTTCCCTTCCTTCCTTCCTTGCTTCTTTCCTTCCTTCCCTCCCTCCCTTCTTCTCTTTCTTTTCTTTTCCTTCTTTCCTTCCTTCCTTTCTCTCTCTCTCTCTTTCTTTCTTTCTTTCTTTCTTTCTTTCTTTCTTTCTTTCTTTCTTTCTTTCTTTCTCTCTCTCTCTTTTTCTTTCTCTCTCTCTCTTTCTTTCTTTCTCTCTTTCTATCTCTTTCTTTCTGTTTCTCTCCCACCTCCCACTTGCTCTTTCCCTTCTCCTTCCTCTTTCCCTTCCCTTCCTTCTTTTTTTTGAGATGGGGTCTCTACCATCCTGGCTGCAGTGCAGCAGCATAATCCTGGCCCACAGCAGCTTCCACCTCCCAGGCTTAGGTGATCCTCCTACCTCAACCTTCTGAGTAGCTGAGACTACAGGCATGCACCATGTGCACCACCATGCTCAGCTAATTTTTCGTATTTTTAGTAGAGATGGGGTTTTGCTATGTTTCCCAGGCTTGTCTTGAACTCCTGGACTCAAGCAACCAACCTTGGCCTCCCAAAGTGCTGGGATTACAGGCATGAGCCACCACACCCAGCCTAACTGTATTTTCAAAGAATTTATTCCCAAATAAAGTGACATTCACAGGTTCCATGGGTTAGGACTTGAGCACATAGTTTTGGCAGACATTATTTAAACCACCACAGTATTTCTAATAATATTTTTATAATTCACATTTTTGCTGGTTAAACCAGGCTTCCTTAAAATGAACCTGACTTTGGGAAGGCTCACTGTATCACAGTGAGGTTGGGACCTGGGGTGGCTAGCTCACGGTGGTTTGAAAGTCAGAGGATTTGTCTGCATGAGCAGATGTGGGCTGGAGATACAGATTTGGAGAGAGTGCAGTGAGGAGAGGAAAGAACAGCCACAGGTTGAAGGGCTAGTAGACGAGAAAGATTCATAAAGTGCTCTCTCTCTCTCAATCTCTCTCTCTCTCTCTGCATAAGTACCGTAACTGCAGGGTCTATGGCTGTCTTCTTCCCCATCCTTGTGAGCCTCGTGCCTAGTGCAGGGCCAGGCATACAGCAGGCGCTTAATAAACATTTGTTCAAGGAATACATCAATAGGGAAGGAAAGGAGGAACAGGTGGTGAGTAGAAAGGACAACTTACTTTTTATGTACTAGATGCACTAACTTCTTTAATTTTTTGATCAGAGAGAGGTACTATGAACACCATCCACTTTTTATAAACAATGAAAATACAGGCTTGAAGAGATGAACGTGTCCAGATTGTTTTAAAACCTATAAAAGAACAATTATTTAGAAAAAAGGAAACTAAAAATAACTGTGTGAGGATGGCAGTGGGGGAAACGTCTGGAAGGATCGTCAGCAAATGTTAATGGAGTTGTCGCAGAGTGGTGCATTGTGCTACTCAGCTTTTGTTCCGCTTGCTTATCTGAATGAGTTTTTTTTTTTAAATGAAAATATATTTAAAAAGTGAAGAGCAATGTTTATTGCAGCATTATTCTAATAGCCAAGAAAAGAAAACAACCTAAGTGTCCATAAACAGTTGGATGGACAAAGAAAATGTGGTACATATACACAATGGGATATTATTCACCCTTAAAAAACAAGGAGATTCTGTCATTTGCAACAGGATGGATGACTCTGGATGATAATATGCTAATGGAAATGAGCCAGGCATAGACAGACAAAATTTGCATGATCTCACTTATATATGGGATCTAAAAACATCATACTCTTAGAAGCAGAGCAGAATGTTGGCGATACGGGTTTGGTTGTATCCCCACCCAAATCTCATCTTGAATTGTAGCTCCCATAATTCCCATGTATTGTAGGCAGGACCCAGTGGGGGATAACTGAATCATGGGAGTGGTTTCTCCCATACTGTTCTCATGGTAGTGAGTAAGTCTCACGAGATCTGATGATTTTATAAGAGGCTTCCCATTTCGGTTGCCTCTCATTTTCTCTCCTGCCTGCCACCGTGATCATGAGGCCTCTCCAGTCACATTGATCTGTGAGTCCATTAAGCCTCTTTTTCTTTATAAATTATCCAGTCTTGGCTGTGTCTTTGACAGCAGCATGAGAACAGACTAATACAGGTGGTTGTCAGGGTTGGGAAGTGAGGGAAATGGGGAGATGTTGATGAAAGGGTACAAAGCTTCAGATATGCAGGATGAATAATCTCTGGAGAGCTAGTGTATAGTACGGTGATTATACTTAACTGTACTCTACCGTATACTTGAAATTTGCCAAAAGAGGCTGGGTAGGGTGGCTCATGCCTATAATCCCAGCACTTTGGGAAGCTGAGACCGGCGGATCACCTGAGGCCAGGAATTTGAGACCAGCCTGGCCAACATGGTGAAACACCGTCTCTACTATAAACACAAAAAATAGCTGGGGCATGGTGGTGCATGCCTGTAATCCCAGCTACTTGGGAGGCTGAGGCAGGAGAATCGCTTGAACCGGGAGACAGAGGTTGCAGTGAGCTGAGATCACGCCATTGCACACCAGCCTGGGCAACGAGAGAGACTCCATCACACACACACACACACACACACACACACACGAAATTTGCCAAAAGAATAGATCTTAATTGTTCTCTCACACACAAAAAAGGTAATTATATGTTATGGATATCTTAATTAGCTTGATTGTGGTAATCATTTCCCAACATATATGTATATTAAAACTTCACATTGCATGCCTTAAATGTATACAATATTTACTTGTCAGTTATAACCTCAGTAAAGCCAAGGAGAAGAGGGAAGGCCAGCTGTGCTTTGCGTTGAAGCGTGGTGGGGTGCAGTCGTCTCCTGTGGAGAGGGTGAAGGGCTGGAGCACAGGGTTGGCCAGAGTCATGAGGGGAGGTCGGTTCAATATTCTCCATGGCTTGGACTTGAGGTTACCTCTGGGAGTCAAACACTTCCTAACTTCACTTATTGTTTCAAGTGTAAAACTGAAATGGTGTTTAGGCCATTGGTGGGTACTTTGCTTATTTGTTCATTAAGAACTAGAGATGTTTTGTATGTTTCAAGTTAGGCCATCTAATTCATGCAGCCAGGTTTGCTTTTGAACATCCTGAAGAGAAAATTATTCTCTTTTATATTGCCGCCATCAACAGCCACTGATTGGTGTGTGCGCACTCTCTCCCTCACACACCCACACACACACGCACACACCCCTACTTTGGTCCTTTTATTGCTGTGGGAATGGGAGCACATATCTTTATGCTTTTAGTCTTCTTTATGCTAAATGTTTATGCTAAGTTTTAATCAGGAAGGTAAATGTACACAGCTCCTGTCTTAGTTCAGGCTGCGGTAACAAATTACTGTAAACTGGTTGGCTTCAACAACAAGCACTGATTTCTCACAGTTCTGTCTGGAGGCTAGAAGTTGAGATCAGGGTGCTAGCTGGGTCAGGTTCCTGGTGAAGGCCCTCTTCCCGGTTTATAGAGGAAAGCTCTCTCTCTGGCCCCTTCTTATTAGGGCACTGATCCCATTCATGAGGGCACTACCCTTGTGACCTTATTATTTCCCAAGGGCTCCACCTCCTAATACCATCCCATTGGGATTAGGGCTTCAGAATGAATTTGGAGCAGGGAGAGGGGTGCCAATATTCAGTCCACAGCAAGCTCCCAAAGATTTTCTGCTTGGCTCTAATTTATTTGTTCATTTCTCTGACAATTTTAACTGTGGGATTGTAGAGGAAATCTATAAAGTCCCTCCCATTATGCTTGGTCTACCTGTTTTCCCTTACTGATGGAGTAAGCAGGGCACTTCATCTAGTGGGTTCCTCACCCATTTTATCCACATGCAATTCTTGATACACTGACTTTGGGAATCTCACTCATCCAAGATTGTTTCCTTCCTGAGGGAGTTGAGGTTTAGGATTCTGCCTGGCTGTTGTTGTCGATTTTAAGTTTGCTTCCTGAGGACAGCAGCTCTTATGGAGGCCTCCAAAAGGTACCCTTGTTCTTTGAATTTGAGAATATTCTCCACTGAAAAGTGCAGAGCAGACATATTAAAGTACGCCGGGGAAACTGAACCAGTAGGATGTATGTGTGCATGCAATGCACGCACGCATGCACACACATGTAGGTGATACACTTAGGTGACTCCTGAACAACATAGGTTTGAACTGCACGAGTCCATTTATACATGCAGTTTTTTTCAACAAAAGTTACATGGAGCATGCCTGCCTCTCCTCCCTCCCCTTCCATCCCCTTTACCTCTTCCATCTCTGCTACCCTTGAGACAGCAAGACCAACCCTTCCTCTTCCTCCTCCTCCTCAGCCTACTCAATGGGAAGATGAGGATGAATACCTTTATGATGATCCACTTTTACTTAATGAATAGTAGGTATGTTTCTCTTCCCTATGATTTTTCAGTAACATTTTCTTTTCTGTAGTTTGCTGTATTGTAAGAATATAGTGCATGATACATATTAAATATGTGTTCATTGACTACGTTATTGGTACGTCTTCCAGTCAACAGTAGGTTATTAGTCGTTAAGTTCTGGGGGAGTTAAAAGCTATACTTGGATTTTAGACTGTATGGGGAGTTGGTGCTCCTAACTCCCATGTTGTTCGAGGGTCAACTGTTATATACCTAGAAGGACAGATTTATTTTAAGGAATTAGGTCACTTCATTATGGAGGCTGGCAAGTCCAAGATCTGCAGAGCAGCCTGGCATGCTGGAGACCCAGGGAAGGGTTGCTGTTCAAGTCTGAAAGCAGTCTGCTGGCAGAACTGTCTCTTGCTCAGAGGAGGTCATTCTTGTATCTCTTCAGGCCTTCATCTGATTGGATGAGGCCTATGTACATTATAGAGAACAGTCTGCTTTACTTAAGGTCTATCCATTTAAATGTTAATTTCGTCCAAAAAATACTCTCAAAGAAATAGCCAGAAAAATGTTTAACCAAAAGTCTAGGTGCCTGGTCAAGTTGACACATAAAATTAACCACCGCAGGAGATTTCCCAGAGGCTAGACTGAAGAACGTTTATGAGAAACAATTTGGTTCAACTCTTAACGTGTTTCCTGTAGGTCTGAAAGGACGCCCAGCACTTGGGTGGGCACAGCAAGGGGCACTGAAGCCTGCAGTTTTCCTCTCTCTCTCCTCTGCTCCAGGTGTATTCACAGCTCACTAGACACCCTCTATAGAACCTGCAGAAGCTGCTTATCCATTGTGCTCTGAAGACCTGGTATCCAAGAGCTCATTGCTGCCTGCTACTGTGTGTTTCCCAGGCTATCAAATGCAAACTATACCTCACATAAGTATTTTCCTTCACATCTCATTTTTCTATGCCTTAGCATATCCAAATTATGTCCCTTACCACCAGCCCATACTTGAAGATCGATGACACCTATACGTGCCATTGTGAGTTCTTTGAGATGACTGGAAATATTAATAATGCCAGACTCTGGCTGGATACAGTGGCTCATGCCTGTAATCCTAGCATTTTGGGAGGCTGAGGTGGGAGGATCACTTGAGGCCAGGAGTTGGAGACCAGCCTGGCCAGCATGGTGAAATCCTGTCTCTACTAAAAATACAAAAATTAGCTGGATGTGGTGGTGCACGCCTGTAATCCCAGCTACTTAGGAGGCTGAGGCAGCAGAATCACTTGAATGCAGGAGGTGGAGGTTGCAGTGAGCCAAGATCATGGGACTGTACTCCAGCCCTGGCGACAGTGAGACTCCATCTCAAAAAATAAAAATAAAAAATAATGCCAGAATCCATTCCAAAAACAAACATAGACTATAGCTCTTCAACTCTGAGTTGATTAAGCTGGATCATGCTTTATAAGCTTCAGAATGAGGTCAGAAGAAAGGGCTGGGTAACATCAGCATGTTGGTGACAATAAGTGAATACTGATGGCAAATGAATAGGGTAGGGAAAGGCAGAGAAGTGTCAACTGGCAACAATCAGAGGCATGCAGGCGCGTTGTTCCTTTCTGGGAAGAGCCTGCTCTGTAGACTTTTATGCATCAGACTTAACATGCAGCTTCGCTAGCCCTGCAGAGTCATCCCTTCATGAATTCTAAGGGAGTGCCATATCAAATTATTTATAACCAGATTTAAAAGAAAGCCCTCATAGTTGAAATATGAAGTTATTGTGTTCGACTTCTTATTACTCCCAGAAGCTTATACAGTTAAAACGTGTCTCTCTCTCCCTTTGAGATCGTACATCCTCCACAATTGTGGAGTGATTAATACAGTTGGAGAAAGGGTAAAAATTAATATTTTAATGGAAATATTGTAATATTAGTGTCATGACATCTTCCAAAAAGGTATCATGTTATATTTCTTTTTTCTCTTTGAATTTTTGCATCTTACATTTTGACAAGTGCTACCACACTCACTAAAATTTAAACTTTGATGATACGTAGAATATGTTTTTTGTTTAAAATGTTGGCTTAAAGATGAAATTATGTCTTGAGTGCTCTGCTTTTGGGAGTAGAAGTAGGTGCATGCTTTCTGGAGGGCAGTTTGAGAACATAACAAGAGCATTAAAAATAAGCATGTAAGGCTGGTTGTGGTAGCTCACACCTGTAATCTCAGCACTTTGAGAGTCCAAGGTAAGTGGATTACTTGAGATCAGGAGTTCAAAACCAGCCCAGGCATCATGGTGAAACCCTCTCTCCACAAAAAGTACAAAAATTAGCCAGGTGTGGTGGCATGCGCCTGTATTCCCAGCTACTCAGGAGGTTTAGGTGGGAGGATGGCTTGAGCTTGACAGGCAGAGATTGCAGCAGTGAGCCAAGATCACACCACTGCACTCAAGCCTGAGTGACAGAGCCAGACCCTATCAAAAAAACAAAACAAAACAAAAAAAATAAAAAAGAAATAAGCATGTAGTTGAACAGTTTGCTTCTTGGAATTTAACTCATGGAAAAGATCATAGAGGAGGGCAAAGATTAATTGACAAGGATGTTTGTTGCAGGATTATTAATACAAGTGACAAGCTGTAAATAACACTAAATATCTGAAAACAGGGAAATTAAGTGAATTATGACATCCTAATTATCCATTATACAATGAGTATTCTATAGCCCTTCATAATTATACGAGAAACATGCGTGATGTAAAATGGAAAAATTATGCAGTATGTAATATAATCATAATTTTGTTTCATTATGTATATGCACAGAATAAAGATTGAATGTATAAACATCAACATGTAAGCTGTGGTTATCTCTGAGTGAAGGAATAATAATTAATTACTTTCTTCTGCCGTTTCTTTAACACTTTAAAAACTTTCTATAATGCAATGAATCATTCCTTCATTGCACAGAAATATGCAATGAAGTTTTCAGGGTAAATGATAGCTTAGTGCTAGGGAAGACCTGCAGGAAGCTAGACAGTAAAGGATTAAACAAAATTCCACACACTTATTTCCTAATTTTGCTGCTGCAAGGAGAATGGGTATACAGCAGGAATGAGACAAAACAGTGAAAGAATAGGAGATGAGCAAATAATATCAACGAGGCGTTTCCTGCCTGGTAAATCCCTGAAGACAGAGGAGAAACTAGTCTCAGAGGATCCCTAGTGAAACCAGTGAGGCAGATTACACCTAAAAAAGACTTAAGGAGCCCAGACAAAATGATTAAAGGATACAGACTGGGGAATAGTGACAAAGGAATCAAAGCACCCCGCTAAGGAAACTGATTTCTGGGCTCTAGCCAGGAGCCAGGATGGGGGAGGCCAAGCACAGAAGGTGGGTGTTAAAAGCTGTGTGGCCTGCAGGGCCAGGTGGCAGTGTATGGTGACAGGAGCACTAGCTGTAAGACCCTGGGGAGCCACCAGTGGGCTTAACGCAGAGTTTCTGGAGCTTCTGGTCTTTTGGGATGAACTTGAGATCCAGACTTTTAGGTAGAAGCTCCTAATTTTATAGCTGTTGGCATCTCTAAACATTAAAAAAAAATTAATAGCCTTTATTCTTTAGAGCAGTTTTAGCTTTACAAAAAGTTGAGCCGAAAGTAGAAAGAGTTTCCAGATAGCCTCTTCTGCCCCACGGTTTCCACTGTTGATGCAATTGTTAGCTTAGGCCCATAGTTTACATGAGGGTTCACTCATTCTTTGTATTGTGCATTCTGTGGGATTTGACAAATGTGTAATGACATGCATTCACTGTTGCAGTCTCACACAGAATAGTTTCACTGCCCTAAAAACCCACTGCATTCCACTTATTCATCTTTTCCTTCCTCCCTAAGGGCCTCTGACAACCACCGATCTTTTTACAGTTTCCATAGCTTTCATGTTCCCAGGATACTGTGTAAGTGAAATCGTATCATATATAGCCCTTTCAGACTGGCTTCTTTTACTTAGCAATATACATTTTATTCCTTCCATGTCATTTTGTGTGTGTCACCATAACTTCACTGAGGTATAACTGATGTATAATCTACAGCACATATTTCAAGCCTGCCATTGGATGACTTTTTACCTAGGAATTCACCAGTGAAACCATCACCACACCCAAGGTAATGAATATTTATCTATCATAGTCCTCATATCCCTTGGGAATTCCTTTCTCACAGCCCTACCTGCCACCGTGTCCTCTGGCCAGCACTCATCTGCTTTCTATCACGTCAGATTAGCTTGCATTTTCTAGAATTTTATATAAATGAAATTTATATAAATATACCATATTTATATAAACATACCATATGTACTGTTTTGTCAGGATTTTTTCACTCAGCATAAGTCGTGAGGGGCAGGCATTTCCCTTGGATTCTGTAGAAGTCTAAACTTCGAGAAGCTGGCAAATCTCCTCAGGATGGTGCCTAATAATATGGAGTCAGAGATTTGCCCTAATATCAAAAACTGTCTTATAAAATATATTGGATCTGAAAATAGCCCACAGTGTTCTTTTCTTCGGGGTCATTTTGTAAAAGAGTCTCTCTTGTCCTGAGCACAGATCTGAAGCATTTTTCACCATGGGATACAATGAACCTTCCAAGCACAATGGATGCCTTGGGTGCTGCCATTTTCTGTGACTGCCATGTTTTGATTGAGTGATGGTGTCAGACTTCCTTCCTCTGTACTTTGACAACTGCAAATTTTGAAAAAGCGCTTTCAATATATACTTCAACAGGGGGTCAATATAGACTATGAAAACATATATACTATAATTCCAATTAGGTTTTTATTTATTTATTTATTTTTGAGACAGAGTCTTGCTCTGTCGCCCAGGCTGGAGTGCAGTGGTGTGATCTTGGCTCACTGCAACCTCTACCTTTCAGGTTTGAGCAATTCTTTGCCTCAGCCTCCCGAGTAGCTGGGATTACAGGTGCCTGCAGGCTAATTTTTGTATTTTTAGTAGAGACAGGGTTTCACCATCTTGGCCAGGCTGGTCTTGAACTTTTGACCTTGTGATCCACCTGCTTCGGCCTCTCAAAGTGCTGGGTTTACAGGCGTGAGCCACTGCGACCGGCCCAATTAGGTTTTTAAAAAGCTATAGAAGGAATGTTTTCATCTGGAGTGATAAACACCCCAAGATTAATCAGAATAATTTCTTGATGGTGAGATTATGAGAGATTTTCTGTGTCTTAACTGCACATTTGGTTGGCCCATCTTTATTTCCTTCATAACCCAATTCATTGATAAAAATGATGGAATGTCAAAGTCCATGGCAGGACTTCAGACACGCCACTCAAAAGGGTCTCAATCTGGCACACTGGTTGGGGAGAACACAAGATGAATGGCAGGGGGATCTTTGAACATCCTGAAATTGTGTGGAAAAATTAACATGGATCTTTTTCTGTTAAGAAAATTCATAGATTTTGTTTGCTTCTCAAGTGTATTCATGACCCTGCCCTTGAGACACTCAGCACGGGTAGTACTCTGTGAGCACTCTGTGCTCTGTGAGAGAACTTAGAGGCTCTGGGTATCATCCATGCTTCCAAAGGATGTCATGGCCATTAACCACCAGTCTACTTGTCCACAGTGGAGATACCTGTATGGTTTACTGCCTTTCTCCTAGAATGCCAGAGCCCCTGAGCTTTCCTGAGCTCATCTGGGCTTAGAATAAAAGCCTTAAATACTTAAAGTAAAAGGCTTAAATGAAGATGTAACCCCATCTTCGTTTTGTGCCTTGCACAAATACAGTGCCTAGCACATAGTAAGCACTTTCAAAATATTTGTTGAGTAAATGAACCGTCATCTATAGTATCCTCCCCAAATTCACAGTCATTCCTAATAAAGGCAGGTCAGTCTTTATCTCATGGAAATACCCAGTCTGAGGTCCCATACCTTGAAGGAGAGCAGAGAAAACAAAATGGGACAGGGATTAATAACACTAATGCTTGATCAGTGAGAAAGGGCTAAAGTATTGATTATTTAGCTGGGAGAATTGCTAGGGAGTGACTGAATAATTTTCAAAAATATAAAGAGATTTACTTTGGATTTGGAAGGATAGGGCTGCAGGTGATGTTTATGTTGTGATGTGCTCAGTGTCACGGGGTTTGTTGTCTTTTTTAGTTCCTATGTGTTGCTTGATAGCATGATTTTAAAAGTAAGAAAGCAACCTAATGTATTAAGTCCCTACCATGCTCCAGGCACTAAGCTAAGGGGTAAGTATGTAATGTTTCTAGTTACTTATTCACTGGTTATTATCTTCATTTTACAGAAGAGGAAACAGAGGCTGCCAGACTTGGGTAACAAGCCCTGTGACAATTGTTTTCCTGACTCCAAAGTTGTAGTCCTTTCACCATTTCGAGTTGTCAAACTCATCATCTTCTTGGGGGAAGTCAGCACAGTGCCTCATACTGAGGGACTGACAGAAACTTACATTCTCTTATTTCCTACTCCATACCAGGTACTATGCGAAGCTTGCTTTTCTTGCCTTTTGTTATCTCATTTAAATTCCAAGAAACTGCTTCTTGAAATTTTAGTATCTCTAATTTAAGTGAATTGATTTAATATTGCTATCCTAGATGGAAGCCCTAAGCAGGTCAGAACAGAATTAAGAAATCTCATTCTGATGGAGGAGATTGAAGTTGAGAATAAGCGTTGGGCTCCTCCTAGCCTTGCATTAACTAAATTACCTTTTAGTATTAAGCCATTAGCCTGCATTAGGGCACGATTTGGGAAAATATCCTGTGAAACTTGTAAGATATTTTTGATATTATCAAACACATCCCCCAGTGTCATTTTATGGGGATCCAGGGAGAGATTTCTTGCAGGCTTCGGTATCCAGGAAAGCTGTGCTTCCCCATAGAAACCAGCTTATCCTGGATTGTTGGACCATGTGAATCTTATGATGGTGTTTCTTTCTTTACCTTGGCCAATTACAAAGCTTAGAGCTAAGTTTGCAGCCCCCACGTCAAGCAACTGATTCATGCAGTATCTACTTTAACATTTTCTCTTATTCCCGGGTTCTAAGATTCTTATTTTATCCTTTTGCAAATTTATGTATTTCTCTAGCTTGTCTCAAATCCTTTGAGAAATGAGACAGACAGACAGAAATACACACACACACACACACACACACACACACACACACACACTTCTGTGTAAGTGCAAAGGTAATAGACACCCAGCCAAGTTGTTGTTTGCAAATCAGGGCTTAGAGAAGAGTTCAAGAAGAATCCCTAAAAAGTTGGTATGAGTGAATACAGATATAAGGACATAAGCTAAGAAGATCTCAAATCATGACTGTAATTAAACATTGCATTATTTGCAAAAGAGAAAGTCTTTGTTAGAAACTGAACAGCAGAATCCAAGAGGGGATATCTCCTGGGTGTATTGACACCATTGGTTACCAATGGAAGCCATCGAATCAAGGACTATTACAAAGAATGTTCTGAAACCCAGTAAAGAGAGGCAGCTGTGTATCATAGAGCTTAATAGTCTGAGAGTAGAAAAGTGCCTTATTAGAAAGCAATTCATTTTATCCTCTCTTTTTACAGTGAGGCAAGACTAAGTGGAAAGGGATGTTCTGCATACTTTCATTTTGCATGCCAGCACCTAGCACCAACTTGCACATAAGAAGTATTCAACGTATGTTCAGGAAAGTGAACTGAATTAGATACCTTGGAGAATTTGTGAATGGATGATGCAGGGTAGACATGCATAACTTTGGAGCTAGGATGCCAGCCTGTGCCTTCCTGTGCCAGTCTGTGTGTTCAAAGGAGGAAGAAATGGCTCAAAGCCTGGAAGGTAGATGTTTCAGAGCCCTGGCTAATATGCATACAGAGAAAACATATGCATCTTTCTTCTGCTTGCCAACAAGTTGCCTGCTCTTTTCTCCCATGCCTCTGAATGTAAAAGTCCTCCCCGTTTTTTAGCCCCCTGCTCACCTTCCCTGTCTGATGCTTTTTGATCTATTCTTGCTGCCACATCATGAGGAAAAGAGATTTTTTTTCCTGTTACCAAGTTGTTTCCTAAATGCTGGACATCTGTCCTGATAAGAGTTTTGCTTTCTATGTCTAAGAACCTTTCTTTTCTTGGTGGTATGAATTGTTCTTCAGAGGAATTAAGGGTTAGAAATAGGATGTGTGGTCTGTTATTTCAGCTGAGTGCATTTTTATCTCTTGAATGCATTTTCTTTTCTTTTTTTTTTTCTTTTTTTGAGACAGTCTCACTCTGTCACCCAGGCCAGAGTGCAGTGGCGCGATCTCGGCTCACTGCAACCTCTGCCTCCGGCGTTCAGGTGATTCTCCTGCCTCAGCCTTCTCAGTAGCTGGGACTACAGGCACTTGCCACCATGCCAGGCTAACTTTTTATATGAATGGTCTCAATCTCCTGACCTCATGATCCACCTGCCTCAGCTTCCCAAAGTGCTGGGATTACAGGCGTGAGCCACTGCGCCTGGCCTGAATGAATTTTTTATAGTCCATCCTTAAGTCTTTGTTTATACACCAAAGACACTTTTTAATTTCAGATTTTGCATCATTTATCTTTATATTCATCTTAGTTCTTTGTTACGTACACTGTGCCCTCTAATTCTTATTTTATCATTTTGTTTTTTATGCTTCATTCTGGTACATGAGCATTCAATTTGGATTTTTGTGTGTACCCTTATAATTTAATGACTGATTTGGGTAAGCAATAGAGCTACTCCTTCTTCAAAATACTGCTCTGTGAGAGGGAATCACTCTCTTCCTGCTCAATTCTGATCAAATCCAGGAAATACCACCTATACATTTGTAAGAGGTTGTAAGGGCCGAAAAAAATCTATATTTTTTAGACAACTTTAGTACTAACGAATTTACCACAGTTTATAGATGCACAATTAAGACTGTTTAGGGTCTAGAAGGATTTCCAAAATATGTTGTCTGCCAGGCACGGTGGCTCACACCCGTAATCTCAGCACATGGGGAGGCTGAAGCAGGAGGATTACTTGAGCTCAGGAGTTTGAGACCCGAGCCTGGGCAATATGGCATAATCTATTTCTACAAAAAATACAAAAAATTAGCCAGGTGTGGTGGTGCATGCCTGTAGTCCCAACTTCTCAGGAAAGCTGAGATGGGAGGATAGCTTGAGCCCGAGAGGCAGAGGTTGCAATGAGCTAAGATGCACCACTGCACTCTAACCTGGGTGATAGAAACAGACCTTCTTGTCTAAAAATATATATATATGTACATATATGTACACACACACACATGTATATATAGTCAAGAGAAAAACATAAGGTATATAGCTATGAACTCACTATT
This sequence comes from Alouatta palliata, assembly GCA_004027835.1. NCBI lineage: Eukaryota > Metazoa > Chordata > Mammalia > Primates > Atelidae > Alouatta > Alouatta palliata. The sequence continues at coordinate 15,139 of PVKV010027087.1, forward strand.
TTATGCTAACATTTAGATGTGAGGGAGTGGGGACAGGGAGGATGTCTGTGTGTGTGACTTTTCTGTGTCTATCTGCCCATCTGTGTGTATCAATGTATAGAATAAACACAAGAAACTGGTTGAGTGCTGTCCCTGGGAAGGAGGCATAATGGGATGAGGAACAGGAGAGGAAAGAACACTTGTTTTCATTCTATACTTTTGTAGATTTTGAATTTTGGACCACGCCTGTATAGTACTTAGTTTTAAAAAAATTATTAATAAAAAAATTCAAGCTAAAAAATTTTACAATGATGAGTACTTGTGAGGATGACATTACATAAAGGAGGAATATCCTGGAAGCAGTAAAAAGAGTGTAACACAGTCAAAATCCCAGCAAGTTACTCTGTAAATAAGGACAAACAGAAGTTTATATGGAGAGGCAAGAAACTTACCAGTTCTATGACCTTGAACAAGATGTTATTCTCTCTCAGCCTCAGATTCCTCATCTGTAAACCCAAAATGAAGATATCTACTTAATAAAGTATAATTTTAAGGATTAAATATGTCATTGGATATAAGCTGCCTAGCAGAATCTGGCACACAGTAGGTACTCAGCACGTTTTTATTATTTCCATTAAATAATCCATTAAAGCCACCATCAGCCTCAAATTTCTATACTGGCAAACCATTGCTCTGACCCATTATATTATTGTTTATTTTGTTTGAAAAATTGCTACCCTCTTAACCAATAGTCATATGACCTCTATTTCAATGGACAGCCAGGAAGGGGTAAAAGGTCCTGCCAGAGTACTGAAAACTCCTCTCCATTGAGAAAATTTTGATTCTAGTAGTGATTGCTACACACACACACACACACACATACACACACACACACACACCACACTCTCTCTCTCATACACATGTCTAAGCATCTAATTATAAGCACTTTTAATAATTTTTTTCTGGAAACTAAATAAGTATTTGTAACTCTAACATATAGAAGATATTCTTGTCCATAATGCAGTATTACTACCCAGAAATGAAGTTAACTGTTTTCTTCTTAGATTCTGCTTAATGAGTCAAATGATGGTATGCTAATGTTTACAGCTATGCTATTCTGTTAGCCATGGAACTTAGAAATCGTCATCACTAATTATGACAAATACATGTGAAGACAAGGTTCAGAGAAGCCATAGAGGAGCCCTCTTGTTAATTTCAAGAGCTGACAAAAATTAATTCTATCAGATAGGAGCCCTCTTATTAATTTCAAGAGCTAACAAAAATAAATTCTATCATTGAAAATAAGGAAAAATATCTTTTTCAAAAATTTCTTGACCTGAATTTGGAGCTTTTACACCAAGTTCATTACTTTATCATTGCTGTCATAAACCAACTAACCATGGTGTCTGTGTCTGTCTGACATTCCCTTTGAAAATGGCTCTTCTCATTGAATCTCATCTGCACTCATTCAGTTACTTTTCATGGACCATGTGTGCATGCACATGCACACACACAGACACACACACACACACACACACACACACCCCTTAAAAAAACCTTCAAGCTTTCAATTCATTTCATAAGCAATAGAAAAGATATATGTTCTTACCAATCATGTCAGACAGCTGCCTAGTAAATTTTGTTGTAATGAATTTTTCATTTCTAAAAAGTATTCTAGTATAAGAAGGGAGACACACTGAAAAGTAGTAGAAAACAAGATAATTTCTTAGAGGTTTCGGTTTACCTTCGATTATGAAAAGTTTGTAATATGTAATATTTTTGTGGTCACAAAATCGATTGAATTTATGAAAGCTAACCATTTATTTATGCCATGAAAAGGATTTCACCTTGAGCACCAATGATTCAAAGGCCAGGTTAGAGCTGAGCAGAAGAGTATGTAATAATGGAAGGGTGAGCAACCTTCTCATGGAAACATTTAGTCCTCGCTGAAGACCCGAAGGAATACAAAGATGTCAGTGAACACGAAAAATCAGGGTGCTTTTAGGGACTGGGAACCATAGAGACTAAATAGTTAAGGAGTAAAGCTTCCACAAACTGAGTGGCTCAAACAATGAAAATTTATCATTTCACAGTCTGGGGCTAAAAGTCCAAGATCAAGGCGTCAGCAGAGCCATGCTCCCTTTGAAGGTGATAAGGACAGATCTTTTCTAGGCCTCTCTCTCAGCTTCTGGTAGTTCCTTGCCTTGTAATATAGAACTCCAATCTTCACATGATGTTCTTCTTGTGTTCAAGGCTCTGGGTCTGAATTTCCCCTTTTATAAGGACACCAATATATTTTATTAGGGCCCCATCCTACTCCAGTATGACCTCATCTTAACTAATTATACCTGCAATGACCCTATTCCTAAATACGGTCACATTCTGGGTTACTCAGGGTTTGGACTTCAGCATATAAATTTGAGAGAGACACAATTCAACCCATAACAGATAATAAATGGTAGAACTGGACATCAGAGCTCAAGTACTTACTCTCTTTTTACAACCAAGTTATCCTGAACACATCCTCAAACTTTTGGGTTTAGAAGGAGAGCTGGTATGGGTAATGTTGGTGAGGAAGAGAAACTGAGGAGAAGTAAGGGAGTCACCATCATAAGACTTAGTTGCTTTGTGGTGACATGAAGAATTCTGCTTAAACTTATGGAAGTGCCAAATTGGGGGTAGAGGAGCCTACTTCTGTAAGGGTTAGCATTTGTCAATCAGTACCAGAGCTCCTCCTAAAATTCTACATTAGTCCTATGCATAGTCTCTGTGAACCATATCATCTCATAAATTTTAGATCTTGATGAGAAGTTAAAGATCATTTAGCTCAATGCTCTCAAGTGAGAAAACCAAAGCCCACTCAGAATCTAGAATAACTCATCCAAGACCATAGAGCCTTGGCATCCTGATTTATAGCGCAGTGCTCTTTTCTCTCACTGGACAACCAGGGGTGAGTAAAATATGAGATCTCTCTTAGCTGTCATGGACATGTTTTTCTCCCCTCACCTTTGTCTCAAGCATCTCATGTGCAAAACTCACTCTTAGCTCACCATTCTCCCAACTCAACAGTTAGAGGCAGATAGAAAGTGCTCAATATTTATTGAATGAACTGATAAATGACAGCAGAGAAGCAGCAAGCCTTTAAGGATAAACTCTTCAACTGAAATATCCAGGTGGCCTCTCTACAGAGGAGTCCACAGAGCTGTTTCGCTTCTTCTAAGCTGAAGGTGGTTGGATCTTCTCCTCATAGATGTTTCTTCTAAACTGCGCTCCAGTTTCCCAGCATGGCAGCAGCTCCCCTTCTTGCAGGAGATGTGGACACCTGTTGTGCTCCAGGGCAACATGGCTGGCTAAGCCTGGGGGCTGCACTCCCTGCCTGCTGTTAATATTTATATCCAATATAACTCGGTGCCTAGCACAAGTAACTGATTAAGTGCTTGCTGGAGGAATAAATGAGTGATAGACAATGACTATTGCTTGGACTATAGGATCCAAGTTAGTTGGGGATGGGAACTTATTCCAAATAACTTGCTAGTGTCTTCCAAATCAAACCCCCAAATTTGAGGTTTAATATAAATTCTTTTCACGTTGTTTACAAAAGACACATTCACTTTAGAAAAATTGAAGAACACAAAGATGTACAGAAAAGAAAATGTAAATCTCTCATATCTTATCTTGCCATAAACCTGAAACACACCATTCATGGATTTGTTGGCCACACTTTGAGTAGCACATGCAAAGCACCTTGGATTTTACTTGAAGTGCACTGGAAAGCACACTTGGAGAGGTGGGAAAGAGGAGACTCAAAGATGACTGGTAGGATTATGGTGATGCTCTTTGAGGAGATGAAGAAGACCAGTGGAGAACATATTTGGGAGGAGAGAGCAAAAGTTCTCAACTTGGGTGAGAGATATCTAAGCCTTCAAGTAGAGATGTCCAGTAGGAAGTTAGATATATGAGTCTGGGGCTCAGAGCTGAGGTCAAAGCCAGGGTCGTATTCTCAGAAAGTCATGATAGCCTGCATTTAAGGCCGCAGACTAGCTGAGTTATCTAGCAAGTGTGGAAATGAAAGAAAAGGAACTCTAGGACTTAGACCTGGGGCATTGTGACATGAGAATTATTGACTCCAGCAGCTTTAACATCCAAGAAATTTTCTCCTAACGTTTGTGGAGCCCTGAGGCTTTAGAGGGAAGAGGATTCCCAATTGTGGAACAAAGTAATTCCTTGTACCCTGGTTCTAAATAAATGTTTCTTTGTTTTTGAAGTTGCGTGACCCCCTGTCGTGGTCTTTTTTGCACACATCAGAAAGCAGTCATGAGTGCATTGTAGTTAGCAGTATGAACTTGTCTGTAAAGGGTCTTTGACGAAGAGCTCACTGCATCTATTGACTCCCCAGGATATCTGAAGTCACAAGTTTGGCTGGAGCACATGAGCCCAGATAAAGAAGATGGTTTGCCCTCCTGAAACAAAGCCAGAAACTTGATCTCCTTTATTGTGCACTTTGGGTCATGTGCTAATGATGAGGCTTTCTCTAATACTAATCCCCCTAATGAAGCCTTCTCCCAGCCCTTACACAAACCTGCACGGCCCTGTGGCTTGGCAAGCCAGAGAGAATAAAGGCAGCATGGTGTTTGGCTTTTGAACTGAGTTCAAGGCAATTAAAGTCAAGAGCTAAGAAGGGAAGGAGAGGGTTTAGAAATACCAGCATAATAAGTAGTATGACTGACTGCTCTGTAAATTAACTCAATTAGACGAAGCCTGATTTAACGGGGAAAGATGGTGAGAAGCACTACCCTCATTAAATTTGGTTGTTAGAGGCGCTTCTAAGGAAATTAAATCTGTTAGTTGTTTGAATCACACAAAATAATGTGTGCATGTTCATGTACACATGTGCACACATGTAGCTTCTGTGATTATTGTGGGGTTTTTTTCCAGAGGAGAGAAATAGAACACAAAGAAAAAGAAAACTTACTGAACAAAAAGACTGAAAGAGTAGAAGATAAGGAGAAAAGTGGGATAGAGACAAGGAAAGTAAGAGAGAGAGAGAGCTCTCTTAATTATAAAGCCATGAGCCCTCTTTGGTGGGGGCTTCTGCTCAGTTGCTTGGGCTACGAAAACCTGCCAGGAGCCCGGGCTCAGTTCCCCCGAGTCTGCATGACACTGGACAGCCTGGTCAACAAGGAGTGCTGCCCACCCCTGGGTGCAGAGTCGGCCAATGTCTGTGGCTCTCAGCAAGGCCGGGGACAGTGCACAGAGGTGCGAGCCGACGCAAGGCCCTGGAGTGGTCCCTACATCCTACGGAACCGGGATGACCGTGAGCAGTGGCCAAGAAAATTCTTCCACCGGTCCTGCAAGTGCACAGGTGAGGCCCATGCTCCAAGCTTGGTGGGAAGGGCCCGAGTTGGGAAAAGAGCTTCTTCTAAGGAAGAGATGAGACTCTTGGCAGAGACTCTTCGATTAGGCTTTGAAAGACAAACCAGTGATGATTTTGATGGGAAGCATATTCAATAAGGCCGATGTGCTGGTTTATTCTTCACACCCTCTAGCACATCTAGTTATAAAATCTAAATAAATATGATGTGGGCCAAGCCTGGTTATGTGAATGCATGCCAACATACTATTGGCTTGTTTGTTGCAAGGGAAATTTAAGAGCTTAAACGCGTCGGCTTTGAAACTAGGAGCAAGTCCTTTCAAGAGGGACTCGGTGTCCTCTCCTGAAATGGGTTTGCACTTGTTGAAAAGGGGTAGGTGAGGCTTGGTATTTAGAAGACAGGAGTCAAAGGCAGGTGTTCTGGTCTCAGCAGTTCTCATGATTTGAACAGATCTGAAGCAGGGTGCATCTTTCTCGTTAAAGCTTATGACTGGGTTGTAACTTTGCCAAAATTGTTGAGACATGGCAAGAAGGAGCTTTCTCAGGGAGCTAGGGCACGGAGGGTTGTTCTTAGGTAATGGTGGCTTTTTGTCACTCTTCTCTGGACTTGAACTGGACATCATAAAATTTGCTCAGTGTCCTTCTTTTAGATCCTGGCCTCTCTTATTACCTGTTGCTTGGACATCTCTGCGCATTTCTCATTCCTCTGGCTCTTCAGGGCTTTTTAAAATCCTCTTCAATCGTTTCTGCCTCCAGTTTCCAGCAGCTGTGCCCCGCGGGGATAAATGTTCAAAGCCTGGCAAGGCCACTGAAATACAAAAAACACAAGTGGCAACCTCAGCAAAGCCCTTGGACACTGGACACTGTTCTAGGCTGGGTGGCTGCAGAAGACTTTTTCCTTTTAAAAATACTTTTTAACTTCTGTTCTTGCAGGATACTGGAACATAGAAGAATATAGGTCATTGAGCTTCATAAGGGGTTGAAGAGGTACTGCTAAGGGAACATACAAAGGCCTGTGGTGTTGGTGTAGGAATGACATTCGATTTAGTTTTGATTTTAAATTTCAACTTTGTTTTAGGTCCAGGGAGTACATGTGCAGGTTTGTTATATAGGTATGTTGCACAGTGTGGGGGCTTGAGGTATGATTGATCCTGTCACCCAGGCGGTGTGTGTAGCACCCCGTAGGTAGTTTTTCAACCTTTGCGCCCTCCCTCCCTCCCCTCTCTAGCAGCCCCCAGTGCCTATGCCTACGGTTGTTGGCTTTATGTCCATGAGTACCCAGACATTAGATTTATTTTTTCACATTAAAAGTTCTGGCTTTAGGCTGGGCACAGTGGCTCATGCCTGTAATCCCAGCACTTTGGGAGGGAGAGGTGGGTGGATCACCTGAGGTCAGGAGTTTGAGACCAGCCTAGCCAACATGGTAAAACCTCATCTCTACTAAAAATACAAAAATTAGCTGGACTGGTGGCAGCTGCCTGTAATCCCACTACTCTGGAGGCTGAGGCAGGAGAATCACTTGAACCCAGAAGGCAGAGGTTGCAGTGAGCTGAGATCGCGCCACTGCACTCCAGCCTGGGCAACAGAGTGATATCCATCTCAAAAAAAAAAAAAAGTTCTGGCTTTATAATCGTTTTGTAGTAATATTTTAAATTCTGTCATTTAGAAGACTACCTGGGTCCTAGTTTTGCCCTGGGTATTAATCATGACAAAAATTTCAATAACATATTGCATATATATTATGCAGTTTTTCTAAGCTGTTTAAGCATTTGCTTTCATAGACTTTGTCTCATAAACTATGATGGTTTTTCAGATGAATGAGGAGCAGGTTGCTGGTGTGGTTAGTGTGATTGAGAACCACACTAACACAGTAACTTCTTTGTTCAAAACCCCAAAATACTTCTAAAACAATTATTTCTATGTCAATCAGTGAAAAAGTGCTGGCCTGGCATGGCAGCTCACACCTGTAATCCCAGCACTTTGGGAGGCTAAAATGGGTGGATCACTGAAGGACAGGAGTTTGAGACCAGCCTGGCTAACATGGTGAAACCCCATCTCTGCTAAAAATACAAAAATTAGCCTGGCATGGTGGTGGGCACTTGTAATCCCAGCTATTGAGGAGGCTAAAGCAGCAGAATCACTTGAACCCAGGAGGCAGAGGTTGCAGTGAGCCAAAATGTCCCATGCACTCCAGCCTGGGCAACAGAGTGAGACTGTGTCTCAAAAAAAAAAAAAAGCGTGGTGGTGGACACCTGTAGTCCCAGCTACTCCAGAGGCTAAGGCAGGAGAATCATTTGAACCCGGGAGGCAGAGCTTGCAGTGAGCCAAGACCCCGCCACTGCACTCCAGCCTGGGTGATGAGAGTGAAACCCCATCTGAAAAAAGAAAAAAAAGAAAGTGCCAAAAGTTTTAAGAAGCTGGAAATTTACATTGGATAGAATCCTGAGGCAGAGGACTTTCGGAAGTCAGATATAACTATTGACTCTTTTTGTCACCAGATTCTTTACATTTTTTACCTGGCTAGCAAGTTTTTTTTTTTTTTTTTGTAGAGATAGAAAGAATAGAGGATAATAGAATAGAAGGGATCATTGCTATTTCCCTTTGCTGAGGAAATGTTTATAAATGTTGCTCTAGAAGTAACAGGAACCTAGGATTATGGAGACCTACTTTCAAAATGGACAAAAAAGAATCCCCTGCTCTAAAAAAGCATTAGGCCAGAAATAGGGCCCGTCCTTTAAGTCCAGGTTGTAAGGAAATCCCATGTCTGTAAACCAGTTCAAAGAAGCAGGGCTTCCTCCAGGGAGATGGTTTTCCTCTCCAGTCATTGTCAAGGCTGGGCCTGGCCCTGAGGCCCCACCTGCAAACTGTGGCTCACCTTCCCCGATGATCTGCTCAGTCCAGACTCACCAGGAACATAATTCTTTCCCCATCTACATTTTTTAAAGGTAACTTAAGATTTACTGTATCTACAAATTCAATTTACTAGACTTTTAATGTTTTCCAGTTTTATCGAGGTGTAATTGTTACATACAACACTGCACACAATTAATGTGCACGATTTGGAGTTTGGACATACGTATACAGTTCTGTTACCATCTCCACAATCAAGATAATAAACATATCCATCATCTCCAAAGGTTCCTTGTGGTTCTTGGTTTTTGTTTATTTTTTGTTTTTGTGGTAAGAACAGTTAACATGAGATCTGCCCTCTTAACACGTTTTTAAGTGCTGAATGTCTTACTGTTAACTATAGGTGCTATATGGTATAGCTGATCTCTGAAACTTGCTCATCTTGTATCATTATAACTTTACAACAACTCCCCACAGCCCCTTCCCCATGCCCTGGCAACCACAATTCTGTTGTGTACTTCTATATGTTCGGCTACTTTAGATGCCTCATATAAGAAGACTCATGCAGAGTTTGTCCTTCTGAGACTGACTTATTTCACTTAGCACAAATGTCTTCCAGGTCCATCCATGTTGTCGCAAATGGTAGAATTTTTTTTCTTTTTAAAGGCTGAATAATATTCCATTGTGTTATCATACCAACTTTGGATGGCTCTACTTATGTTGCTAGATGGTCTTTTTCTTTGAATCTCAGGACACAAGACTAAGTGCTTAGGTGACTGAGCTGGGAAGTTAATTTGTGTACATCATAATTACCATTCTGTGACATACTGTGTGTCCCAGAGCAGGACACACGTCCTTCAATCAATTCTCCCCCAAATAGTAAGTTGCTAGCCTTCCTAGGGTAGCTTTTTTATGATTTGCGGGGCAATCTTTGGAATTTAAACCTGATCCTCAGCCTCCAAAAAAAACTTCTACAATAGCCTGATGACTCTTTTGCAAGAGTCCCTGGGGCACTCCTGGGATGATCCAAAATTTCTTAAGGGGGAGATATAGGAAAGTTTCTTGTAACAGACTATGGATGACCCTGAATGTTGTTAATTGTTTCTTGTAACAGACTATGGATGACCCTGAATGTTGTTAATTCTTTGGAAAATAAACACTTTCTAGTTTCCATAATCATGAAGCTGGCAAAGTCATTTCAACCTAATAAATAGAAACACATACAAACCCTGGGATTTGTTTTTTAAAACCCTAAATTCTATGGTGAAATTCTCTGTAGAGAGCTTCTCTCTAGCCTCTGTAGGGATAAATTGAAACAAAAAAACTACTGAGCTTAATTGTCAGGAAGAGCTGAATTTCAGGAGACTTTGAATTTGCTCTTTATCTTATAAGGCTTACCTGCCAGTTGGCTTTACAAGAATATGCCATTTGCCGCTGTGTCTTTTGACTTTTGCAAAATGTGTGCATCAAATAGTTTTTGAACAGTTGATGGTGCACTTCTTGTTTGTACAAGTGACTAAGTGCCTCCATTTTCCAATCTCTGAAATGGGGATAATGATGAAACCACTTGTAAAATCCTTTTGAGTACTGTAGATGAAAGGACCTATGTAAGTGTAAAGTATTGTTATTAAAATAATAGAATCTCTGATTAAAAGGAATAGGCTATTTAGAGTTCCTTGTAAATTCACTAATCGCTGGTCTTTAAGCTTATTTAGTCTAATGGCTTTCTGAGGTTGAGCTAATGCAGTTCGTGTAGGAATATGTGGTGTTTAGATTTTCTCACTCTTTTTCCATTTTTATCCTAGTCATTTGTCAGCATAAGACTTTGACTCTTTAAATTTAATTTTTACTCAAGGACATACTCAATGGTCACTAGATTGATATTATCTAGGGATCAGTTTTTTTCCTCTGTCTCCATTTCCCAGTAAGACAACACAGTTCTTTCTAAAATGCTGCTCTTATATTTTTTGCATTGGTAGATTAAGAAGAAAAAACTAACTCATGTTAAATTGAGGTAAGATGCTACTAGGATATCTAAACTAAAGAAATAAACATTTTGTATATTGGGCTTTCATGTTGTTATACTTTTCTGTCATCTTCAGCATTTCAACAAATTCTTTAGGTCAGGTTTGTAAGCTTAGAAATGAAAGGGACCTGACTGCAGAGCTTTGGAATATTTTCTCTGAAACATGTTGGAAAAGGAATTTTTTAACTGAATAAATTTCTGAGTCATAAATCAGCTCCAAACCAGACACAAGCTTTCTTTTCTCCCCCCTCCCATTCTTTTCGTAGGTGTTGAAAGCTTTCTTATTAGAACTTATACATTGCCTTTTGGAGGCAACTCTGGTTACATGAAAGTTTCTTGTTCACTGTAGTTGTGAAGCATCTCTGATTTTCTGAGTCAGGATTAATCATTTTGTCACTTGTCATCCCATGGAGCTTGGTTTATTCCTCTGTTTTCACTTTTCCCACAGTTTGACTTGTGTTGAAATGTCACTGTGTACATGTCCTTCATTTCCACTAGACTAAGGTTTTAGACCTTTTTTATATAGGTGCTCCCTGACTTATGATGGGGTTACGTCCCAATAACCCATCATAAGTTGAAAATACCATAAGTCAAAAATGCATTTAATACACCTAAACTATGAACATCATAGCTTGCATAACCTACCTTAAATGTGCTCAGAACACTAGCATTAGCCTACAGTTGGGAAAAAGCATCTCACACATGGCCTATATTATAATAAGGTATTGAATATCTCATGTAATTTATGAAATACTGTACTGAAGGTGGAAACCAAAATGGTTACATGGGTATTCAAAGTAGAATTTCTACCAAATGCATATTGATTATGTACTACCCTAAAGTTGAAAAATTTTAAGTTGAACCATCATAAGTCAGATGGCTTCTTTTATTCAATATTCACTGATTCTTTCACCACCCACCCACCCAACATTTATTTAGCACCATTTAGGCCCTTCAGATACAGAGAGGGGGGAAAATACTGACGTGATCCTTAAGGAGTGCACGGTATAGTGATATGTATGACAGATACAAAGACAAGCAATTGCTATGCTATTTGATAAGTGGTCTCTAATAATACTAGCAATAATAGCACGTAATATAGAACTCACTATATACCGGATGTGGTTCTAAGTTCTCCACATGAATGTGCTTGTTTTTCATAACATAAAAGCTATGGTAACATAAAGGAAAGTGTGTTGAATTGTTGTATTTTTATTTTTGAGACAGAGTCTTGCTCTGTCACCAGGTGCCAGGCTGGAGTACAGTGTTGCAATCTCGGCCCACCGCAACCTCTGCTTCCCGGATTCAAGCAATCCTCCTGCCTCAGCCTCCCTAGTAGCTGGGACTACAGGCGTGCGCCACACCCAGCTAATTTTTGTATTTTAGTAGAGATGGGGTTTCACCATGTTGGTCAGGATGGTCTCGATCTCTTGACCTCGTGATCCGCCCGCTTCGGCCTCCCAGAGTGCTGGAATTACAGGCGTGAGCCACCACGCCCAGCTGAATTGTTGTATTTTTTTTTTTTTTTTATATATATACTTTTTATTGCATTTTAGGTTTGGGGGTACATGT
>PVKV010027088.1:7160-27032 GCA_004027835.1 Alouatta palliata
ACGAGGTCAAGAGATCGAGACCATCCTGGTCAACGTGGTGAAACCCCGTCTCTACTAAAAATACAAAAATTAGCTGGGCGTGGTGGCGTGCGCCTGTAATCCCAGCTACTCAGGAGGCTGAGGCAGGAGAATTGCTTGAACCCAGGAGGCGGAGGTTGCGGTGAGCCGAGATCGCGCCATTGCACTCCAGCCTGGGCAATAAGAGCGAAACTCCGTCTCAAAAAAAAAAAAAAAATTTTATGCTGTATTTTAGATACGTTTAGATACATAAATACTATTTGTATTATAATTGTCTACAGTATTCAGTATAGTATTATGCAGTACAGGTTCATAGCCTAAGAGGAACAGGCTATAGCATACAGCATAGGCATGTGGTAGGCAATACCATTTGTCTATGTAAATATACTCTATGATGATCATACAATGATAAAATTGTCTAACAATACATTTATCAGAATGTTCCCTATATCCCTGTTGTTAAGTGGTGCATGACTATAGTAGAAAACCATTAATATAAAAACCAGTATCTATCTTTAGGTGTGGATCTGAAAGATAAAAAACAAAACAAACAAAAATAACAACAACAAAAAACAGTATCTAATAAAGCCTCCAAAAAAAATTAATTATATAAAGAAACTTTCAACACGTTTCTACACATTATAGGTATGGTGACAAATTTGTCCTATTTAACAGATTGAGTGAAATAAACAGGTCTGATCAGTTTATTACCATGGAAAGACTTTATGGTGGGATAACTGAGGGCTCTGATACCTCCAAACATTGCACTAACACTGCCCCCTCCAAAGTTTATTTCTATGGGAAAACACAATTTTGATATTTAGTTTCAGATGACTGTATATCTGGCTGTCCACCTGCAACAAGAGTCTTGGCAGTTCATGCCCTGACAGCACAACCATGAAATATACTAAGATATTTAGAAAGAGCCATTTGTAAAGAGGGGAGCATAAAGAGAATCCAGGGGGAATACTTTTTAACCAGGAGGCCATAGCTTTGGACATCACCAAGCAGGTCTGATGCAGAAACATTGGATTTGGGGTTTAAATGGCAGAGCTGGGCCAGGCGTGGTGGCTCACGCCTGTAATCCCAACACTTTGCGAAGCTGAGGCAGGCAGATCACAAGGTCAGGAGTTTGAGACTAGCCTGGTGAAACTCGTCTCTACTAAAAATACAAAAATATTAGCTGGGTGTGGTGGCAAGTGCCCGTAATCCCAGCTACTCAGGAGACTGAGACAGGAGAATCACTTAACTCAGGAGGTGGAGGCTGCAGTGAGCCAAGATCGTGCTACTGCACTTCAGTCCAGGCAACAGTGCAAGACTCTGTCTCAAAAAAAAAAAATTAAAATAAATAAATAAAATAAATGGCAGAGCTTGGTATTTCTACACAGCGTAAGTGTTTGAAACACTTAAAGAGTATGGTTTAGGGAAGACCATTTCTGTTTCCATTTTAAGTTAAATGCTGATAACTCAATAAAAAGATCTGTGACTATTTGTAAGAAGAGATAGCAAAGGATAAGTAATACTGTACCCTTTCACCAGACTGACTCTTTCTAACCCAATATCAAAATAAGAAATAGTATTGAAAATATACATTGTTTTATACAAATGTGCTCCCCAATACAACAGTCTAATATAAAAAACAGTTTACAAAATCACATAATAGAAACAGTACTCTTCCTTAGCTCACCCTGACCCTTTTTGGGCTGTGCCCCTCTACAAGACATGAGCAATCTATTGGACCAATGGCATATGCCCACCTGCTTACCAAACCCCCTTCCACATCATTGTCCAAGTATAGGGACTCAGGAATTCCTTGCCCTAACAGTCCTGATGCTGTTGTCTGAGCCTGCAAAGGCCTCTTCTCTAGGCATACTACATCCCCAATGTACATATTACTAGGCCCCTGGGTGGTCAATGGGAAGCTGTTTGGGTGGGTGGTATTGACAGAGTTTCAATATGTGGGCTGAAGTCTTTGCATGCATGTGTGAGAAACTCTAACTGGGGTGGGAAGGAGCTGAAGGTAAGACGATAAAAGGGTATGCTATAGGTCAGCTCCCTAGACCTTTAATATTCTGGTGTAGAATTCTTAGGAGTCAAAAAGTCTAAATTTCAACCTGCCCTTCCAGCTGATGACAATATACTTGTAAAAGTAAAAGGACAGAATGTATATTATATAACAAGTTTGTTAGCTTGCTTTATAACATAAATATTCACACATCTACAGTCTTGTTCCAGGTCTAGTAAATGTTAGGAATGAACATGTATACTAAGAACTGCCATCAAAAATTATATCTTCTTAATGTTTATTAATGTATTTGAGTTGTTTTTATTGAGAGCTCTTACTGATAATTTCTTACCTGTTCTTTCACTGGAGTATTAACATTAGACAGGCACTGCTGGCAAACGGCCAAAAAGGATTTCACCGTTTTCCTCAATACCAACAAATCCTCCTGTAAGACACATTCAAATTTGCAAGCATGAATTACAGGACCATAGAAAAGTGATACAGAAGAAACAATACATGGAAAATAGAAAACTGGTTTATTCTCAAGGAAATTCATATAACAAAATTTAATGTTGACAACCACTTAATGTAGTCATTTCTTAGTTATCTGTCGTAACAGAAAGGACAGTGATACTGACACTCTATATTTAGCTATGGAATACTTAGTATGATTGCTCCCAACAGATTTCCTTTATAAATATAGTTTACTTCGGTTGACTGAAATTGTTAGTCATTCCTGTGACACAGATTACTGCTAGTAAAGTGAGGGAGCACAGCAGCACACTAAAAAACCTCAATTAGGCAACAAATATGTACTGAATTTCTCTTATAGCTCAGCACTCTGCAAAATGTCAGGGGAAGAAATATAAATTTAAGACAGTGCCATGCCCTCAAATAGTGAACATTCAGGAGGACAGACCAATTACAGAAATGAAGTGTTTACAGTTTTTGTATTAACTCTAACTGTAGCAAAGTTGGAGAAACCTTCACAGGAGGATGGGCCTTAACCTAAGGTTAGATGGGTAAACAGATTTAATTAGATGGCCAGATAAGATTCCATAAGAACATTTGCAAAGTGCAAAAGGAAATTTCAAGTCGGGTGCAGTGGCTCATGCCTGTATACAGATCACAGCTTTGGGAGGCCCAGTGGCAGGACTGCTTGAATCCAAGAGTTTGAGACCAGCATGGGCAACACAGAAAATCAGCTGGGCATGGTGAAGCATGCCTGTAGTCCCACTTACTGGGGAAGCTGAGGCAGGAAGATCACTTGAGCCCATGGGGTTGAGGCTGAAATGAGACAATTGTGCCACCACATTCCGGCCCTGGTGACAGAGCAAGACCCTGTCTTAAAAATTTTTTAAATTTATCGAGTACCTACAACCCATCAGGCACTGGTTTAAGGACTTACTATTATATAGTTTAATATTTACGTAGATCCTAAGAAATAGTAATTATTAACAAGGGTTTGAAATGAGGACTATCTGACACAAGAGCTCATATTCTTCTGCATGCAGATATCAACATTTAAAACAGTAATAAAGAAAACTAAAACTCTTTAAGCTACCCTATTTTATACAGATGACAGCACTTGTTCTTTTTCGGAATTGTCACATCCCAAATAATGACACTTTAACAATTACATACATATTTTCCTTTGCTAACATGAGCATAGCATGTAGAAGGAGCGAGTTCATCTTGTGCAGAGCAATAAAAAGAACACTCTCGAGAACTTTTCATGTTTCTGCAGATGAATATCTAATAAGTAAACTTCAACATTCCTGAAACTTCTTTACTTTTTTTTTTTTTTTTTGAGACGGAGTTTCGCTCTTGTTACCCAGGCTGGAGTGCAATGGCACGACCTCGGCTCACCACAACCTCCGCCTCCTGGGTTCAAGCAATTCTCCTGCCTCAGCCTCCCGAGCAGCTGGGACTACAGGCACGTGCCACCATGCCCAGCTAATTTTTGTATTTTTTAGTAGAGACGGGGTTTCACCATGTTGACCAGGATGGTCTCGATCTCTTGACCTCATGATCCACCCGCCTCGGCCTCCCAAAGTGCTGGGATTACAGGCGTGAGCCACCGCGCCCGGCCTAACTTCTTTACTTTTAAACATTCACAATACACTGAGAAAAACAGATGAGGGAACAGGTAACTGCAATACAGCATAAGGAGCACTATGGTAGAAGTGCTGGGATTACAGGCGTGAGCCATCGTGCCGGGCCAGGAATAATTTACAATGAGGGCCTGAAAATAAAATGTTGGTTCTAAAGATGTGACCAGATGAAAGATAAAGCAGTAGAATTAACAGAATTTAGGGAGTAACTGGGTAGAGGCTGTTGATGATTATGCCTTAATTTCTAGGTAGCTTCCTACTAGTATCAATCGGTGTAAGTCATCAAGATAAGAAACACAGAAACAGGCCAGGCATGGTGGCTCAAGCCTGTAATTTCAGCACTTTGGGATGCTGAGGCGGGCGGATCATCTGAGGTCCGGAGTTCGAGACCAGCCTGGCCAACATGGTGAAACCCAGTCTCTACTAAAAATACAAAAATTAGCCGGGCATGGTGGGTGCTTGTAATCTCAACTACTCGAGAGGCTGAGGCAGGAAAGAACTGCTTGAACCCAGGAGGCACAGGTTACAGTGAGCTAAGATTGCACCACTGCACTCCAGCCTGGGTAACAGAGTGAGATCCTGTCTCAAAAACAAAACTAACAAGGATATCCAGGACTTGAACCCAGATCTGTACCAAGTAGACCTAATAGACATCTACAGAACTCTCCACCCGAAATCCACAGGATATACATTCTTCTCAGCACCACATCGCACTTACTCTAAAATTTACCACATAATTGGAAGTGAATCACTCCTCAGCAAATGCAAAAGAACGGAAATCATAACAGTCTCTCAGACGACAGTGCAATCAAATTAGAACTCAGGATTACAAAACCACACAACTATACGGAAGCTGAACAACCTGCTCCTGAATGACTACTGGATAAATAATGAAACGAAGGCAGAAATAAAGATGTTCTTCAAAACCAATGAGAATGAAGACACAATGTACCCAAATCTCTGCAACACATTTAAAGCAGTGTCTAGAGGGAAATTTACAGCACTAAATTCCCACATGAGAAGAGAGGAAAGATCTAAACTCGACACCCTATCGTCATGATTAAAAGAGTTAGAGGAGCAAGATCAAACAAACTCAAAAGCTAGCAGAAGACAAGAAATAACTAAGATCAGAGCAGAACTGAAGGAGACAGACACACAAAAAACCCTTCAAAAAAAAAAAAAAATCAATGAATCCAGGAGATGGTTTTTTGAAAAGATCAACGAAACAGATAGACTGCTAGCCAGACTAATAAAAAAAACAAATGAAGAATCGAATAGATGCAATAAAAAATGATAAAGGGGATATCACCACTGATTCCACAGAAATGCAAACTACCATCAGAGAATACTACAAACACCTCTATGCACACAAACCAGTAAATCTAGAAGAAATGGATAAATTTCTGGACACTTACACCCTCCCAAGACTAAACCAGGAAGAAGCTGAAACCCTGAATAGACCAATAACAAGGGCTGAAGTTGAGGCAGCAATTAATGGCCTACCAACGAAAAAAGTCCAGGACCAGATGGGAGGTTCACAGCCAAATACTACCAGATGTACAAAGAGAACCTGGCACCATTCCTTCTGAAACTATACCAAACAATACAAAAAGAGGGAATCCTCCCTAACTCATTTTATGAGACCAACATCACCCTGACACCAAAACCTGGCAGAGACACAACTAAAAAAGAAAATTTCAGGCTAATATCCACGATGAACATTGATGCAAAAATCCTCAACAAAATACTGGCAAACCGAATCCAACAGCACATCAAAAAGCTTATCCATCATGATCAAGTCCGCTTCATCCTGGGGATGCAAGGCTGGTTCAACATATGCAAATCTATAAACGTAATACAACACATAAACAGAACCAAAGACAAAAACCACATGATTATCTCAATAGATGCAGAAAAGGCCTTCGACAAAATTCAACAGCCCTTTATGCCAAAAACTCTCAATAAACTAGGTATTGATGGAATGTATCTCAAAATAATAAAAGTTATTTACAACAAACCCACAGCCAAGTTTATACTGAATGGGCAAAAACTGGAAGCATTTCTTTTGAAAACTGGCACTAGACAAGGGTTCCCTCTCTCACCACTCCTATTCAACATAGTATTGGAAGTTCTGGCCAGAGGAATCAGGCAAGAAAAAGAAATAAAGGGTATTCAATTAGGAAAAGAGGAAGTCAAACTGTCTCTATTTGCAGATGACATGATTGTATATTTAGAAGACCCCATTGTCTCAGCCCAAAATCTCCTTAAGCTGATAAGTAACTTCAGCAATGTCTCAGGATACAAAATAAATGTGCAAAAATCACAAGTATTCCTATACACCAATAACAAACAGAGAGCCAAATCATGAGAGAACTCCCATTCACAACTGCTACAAAGAGAATAAAATACCTAGGAATACAACTAACAAGGGATGTGAAGGACCTCTTCAAGGAGAATTACAAACCACTGCTCAAGGAAATAAGAGAGGACACAAACAGATGGAAAAACATTCCATGCTCATGGTTAGGAAGAATCAATATCATGAAAATGACCATACTGCCCAAAGTAATTTATAGATTCAATGCTATCCTTATCAAACTACCACTGATCTTCTTCACATAACTGGAAGAAAACCACCTTAAACTTCATATGGAACCAAAAAAGAGCCCACATAGCCAAGATAATCCTAAGCGAAAAACAAAAAACAAACAAAAAAAAACACCAAAGCTGGAGGCATCATACTACCTGACTTTAAACTATACTACAAGGCTATAGTAATCAAAACAGCATGGTACTGGTACCACAAACATAGACCAATGGAACAGAACAGAGGCCTTGGAAGTAATGTCACACATCTACAACCATCTGATCTTTGACAAACCTGACAAAAACAAGCAATGGGGAAAGGATTCTCTGTTTAATAAATGGTGTTGGGAAAACTGGCTAGCCATGTGCAGAAAGCTGAAACTGGACCCCTTCCTTATACTTTATACAAAAATTAACTCCAGATGGATTAAAGATTTAAACATAAGACCTAATATCATAAAAACCCTAGAAGAAAACACAGGCAAAACCATTCAGGACACAGGCATAAGGAAGGACTTCATGACGAACAAACCAAAAACAATGGCAACAAAAGCCAAAATAGACAAACAGGATCTAATTAAACTTAAGAGCTTCTGTACAGCAAAAGAAACAATCATTAGAGTGAACTGGCAACCAACAGAATGGGAAAAAATTTTTGCAATCTATCTATCTGACAAAGGGCTAATATCCAGAATCTACAAAGACCTTAAACAAATTGACAAGAAAAAAACAACCCCATCAAAAAGTGGGCAAAGGATATGAATAGACACTTCTCAAAAGAAGACATTTATGCAGCCAATAAACATGAAAAAATGCTCATCATCACTGGTCATTAGAGAAATGCAAATAAAAACCACTTTGACATTTCACACCAGTCAGAATGGCAATCATTAAA
Organism: Alouatta palliata; assembly: GCA_004027835.1. Lineage (NCBI taxonomy): Eukaryota > Metazoa > Chordata > Mammalia > Primates > Atelidae > Alouatta > Alouatta palliata. The sequence goes on from PVKV010027088.1 coordinate 14,779, forward strand.
AAATCTAGAGACAACAGATGCTAGAGAGGATATAGAGAAATAGGAACACTTTACACTGTTGGTGGGAGTGTAAATTAGTTAACCATTGTGGAAGACAGTGTGGCAATTCCTCAAGGATCTAGAAACAGAAATACCATTTGACCCAGCAATCCCATTACTGGGTATATACCCAAAGGATTATAAATTGTTCTTTTATAAAGATACATGCACACGTATGTTCACTGCGGCACTGTTTACAATAGCAAAGACTTAGAACCAACCCAAATGACCATCAATGATAGAGTGGATAAAGAAAATGTGGCACATATACACCATGGAATACTATGCAGCCGTAAAAAAGGATGAGTTCATGTCCTTTGTAGGGACATGGATGAATCTGGAAACCATCATTCTCAGCGAACTGACACAAGAACAGAAAACCAAACAATGCATGTTCTTACTCATAAGTGGGTGTTGAACAATGAGAACACATGGACACAGGGAGGGGAATATCACACCGTGGGGCCTGTTGGGGGTTGGGGGAGCTGGGGAGGGATAACAGGAGAAATACCTAATGTAGGTGACGGGGGGATGGATGCAGCAAACCACCATGGCATGTGTATACTTATGTAACAATCCTACATGATCTGCACATGTACCCCAGAACTTAAAGTATAATTAAAAAAACAAACAAACTGAAATCAGCAACAAAAACAAAACACCCCACAGGAACAAATGGAGTTAGCAATAGTTAAATTTTAGAGATGATTTGGAGATCCCTAACAGATATACTGAAGATGTCTAGTAGGCAGCTGGGGATATGAGTTCAAAGCCCAAGAGAAAGAACTTGAGTAAGAATAAAGATTTGGAAGTGTTCAGCATTTAGATGGCAACATATGTGACAGAAGTGGATGAGACTGCTCAAGGAGAATACACAGAGAAAGGTGACAGCAAGTATCCTGGGAAATACCAATATTTGAAAGATGAATGACAAAGAGCTTGTGAAGAAATTTAAGAAATTATCTGAGAAGTAGAAATAAAACCAGGAGAATATGTCATCCCAGAGGTAATAAAACATTTAAAAAATGAGTAACAATGACAAATGCCACAGAAATATAAAAGAGATAAGGATTAAAAGTGCCCCAGGGATATAACAATTATGAAGCTGTGGGTGACCTTGCAGAGAGCACTTTCAATGGAGTTATGAGTGCTGAAGTCAGGCTGCAGTGAGTTGAAAGGAAGATAAGGAAGAAGTCAACTCTTTCAAAAAAGTATGATAATAAACAGTCAGTGAAAAATAGGATGGGGCTGCTAGAAGTCTTTTAAGGTTGATGATGGATATTTTTTTTGGTCACTCTTGACCTTTTTAATAGAAAAGATTTGAGAATGTTTGCTGAATGAATAGTAACTAAAACAACAAAAAGCAAGCAATACTATTAACTATGTGACCTCAGAAAAATTATTCTACATCTCAGAATTAAAGATTTTTTAAATCTGTGAACAAGAGAGTTCAACTAGGTATTCTGAGGGTCTATGTTACTCCAATTCTGCTAAATTAACTCTAGGACACTCAAATGTGAACAGATAGTTGCCAACTTGTAAACCTAGTATTCAAAGGAACACTGTTCCACTGTTAGTACCTAAAATAGTGCTTTGCATATAGTAGGTATTTAATAGTTACTGAATGAAATGTTGGTATACTTCATATCGATATTTACCACAATCCTAGGGGCAATTTATAATGTGTTCATTTCATCAAACAATAAATTATTATTGTGTTTTAAGAAATGTTGCTAGGAGTTACCAATGTTTCTTCACTCCCTCAGATTTCTTTATTAGTATGTAAAGAAGTCTAGGGAATTAGCCTTCTTAGGAGTTGCTTAGCCTTCTCTGTCTTGCTCTGTCGCCCAGGCTGGAGTGCAGTGGCGGGATCTCAGCTCACTGCAACCTGCATTTCCTGGGTTCAAGCAATTCTCCTGCCTCAGCCTCCTGAGGAACTGGGACTGCAGACATGTGCCACCACAACCGGCTAATTTTTTTGTATTTTTAGTAGAGACGGGGTTTCACTGTGTTACCCAGGATGGTCTTGATCTCCTGATCTTGTGATCCGTCTGCCTCTGCCTCCCAAAGTGTTGCGATTACAGGCGTGAGCTACTGTGCCTGGCCTAACAGTAGTATTTTAGAAGACACTGGATATGTGAAGGAACCAAGAAAAAGAAGAAACTAAAGGCTTGCTTTTTTTTTTTGAGATGAAGTTTTGCTCTTATCACCCAGGCCTGGAGTGCAGTGGTGCAATCTCGGCTCACTGCAACCTCCGCCTCCTGGGTTCAAGTGATTCTCCTGCCTCAGCCTCCCAAGTAGCTGGGATTACAGGCACCCGCTGCCATGCCCAGCTAATGTTTTGTCTTTTTAGCAGAGACGGGGTTTTATCATGTTAGCCAGTCTGGTCTCGAACTCCTTACCTCAGGTGATCTGCCTGCCTCAGCCTCCCAAAGTGCTGGGATTATAGGCGTGAGCCACCTAGCCCGGCCGGGCTTTCTTTATGATTTTTTCCTCTTGTTTCCAGTTGGGATGGACTAAAGACCTTCCTTAGCAATAAAGCTTGGCTTAGATTTGGATACAACCTAAATATTACTTGAGTGCTCAAGAAAGCTAATTTAATTGTAACTAGTTAGATTCCACTGAGAGAATTATACATACTGACAGATTTGGGTAAATGAGCACAAATATTGTATACTTAACAAAGTTAGCTAATCTCTTATAGTAAACTCTTTGAAAAGTTGGCAAGAGAATTTAGGTTCTTGAGGATTTCAGAACTCAGTGCTTTTATTCATTCACTTGATGATGCTGACATCTTACTATATTTCATTTGATTTAAGTAGTGGGAATTATGATTCCTAAGATTATGATTTTGCTCAAGTTGAAGAAAGCTGCCATTACTGGGTCATGTGGTAGTAAGTATCTTTATACATTTTCAGGGTGTTACATCAAGATTTTGAAAGAAGTTCAGGATTTGCCAATTTAAGACTCTAGTACTAAGAAAACAAAGAAGTCTCATGTAGTGAGCTTTAGTATTAATGCCCCTTAAAGAGCAATAGATAATATTCAAGAGAAAAAGAAAAAGCAACATAAAAAGATTCTGAATAGGGCAAATTATAAGAGGTTGTTCTAGGCCAGGTGTGGTGGCCCATGCCTGTAATCTCAGCACTTTGGGAGGCCAAGGTGGTTGGATCACCAGAGGTTGGGAGCTCAAGAATAGCCTGGCTAACATGGTGAAACCTGGTCTCTACTAAATATACAAAATTAGCTGGGCATGGTGGCACGCACCTGTAATCCCAGCTACTCAAGAGCCTGAGGCAGAAGAATTGCTTGAACCTGGGAGGCGGAGGTTGCAGTGAGTGGGGATCGTGTCAGAGTTAGACTCAGTCTCCAAAAAAAAAAAACACCAAAAAAACAGCTTATTCTAAATAGGTGAAAATTAGCACATTTACTATAAATTCTTTTAAAATATAAATCACTGATTGCTTTTTAATTTGAAAAAGTTGTTACATTCTTCATATTACAGATACTGTCACTTCTGCTATAATAGCTGTAATTCATAATGAAAAAAGTAAATATGCTTAACTTACATTGAAGAAATAGGAACATTTTATATGTAGTATTTCATTTTATCAGGGCCAGAATGCAATAATAATAAAAGTTAACATTTACCCACACTTACTACTTGCCAGGCATTAATCTAAATTTTTCATAGAACAACTGATCCTTACAACTGTGATAGGTATTGATATTATCACCCCTGTTTTACATATGAAGAAATAGGCAGAGACTGTTAAGCAACAGACCCAAAGACACATAGCCAGTAAGTGGCAGAGTGAAATAACAAAAACAGTCTGCCTCCAGATTGTGGTCTTAACCAGTATGCTATAATGACTCTTTATTTTTTATTTTTATTTTTTGTTGTTTATAATGACTCCTTAATATGATAAAATTAATACATGGGAGCTTGCAGAGACGGGAAACTAATGAAAGTAAGAAATCTGTTCTCTAGCAGAACTCCAAGGGGTTCAAGAAAACTAAAAAACAAAAAAAGAAATCTGGCTGGGTGTGGTGGTTTACACCTGTAATCCCCAGCACTTTGGGAGGCCGAGGTGGGTAGATCACCTGAGGTCAGGAGTTCAAGACCAGCCTGACCAACATGGCGAAACCCTGTCTCTACTAAAAATACAAAAATAGCTGGGCATGGTGGCACATGTCTGTAGTCCCATCTACTCGGGAGGCTGAGACAGGAGAATCGCTTGAACCTGGGAGGCGTCGGTTGCAATGAGTGGAGATTATGCTATTGCACTCCAGTCTGGGTGACAGAGTGAGACTCCATCTCAAAACAAACAAACAAGCAAACAAAAAGAAATCTGAAACTTGAATTACTCAAATATATTTATATATAACCAAAAAAGCCAGTCAACCCACTAGACACTAAAAAAGAATAATACAAGAACAAGCTTTGCTGTTTATACAGACTCATTTTAAGAAACTAGTACACAATGGAATTTTACTTACACAAATCCAGTTTGTAGCCAGATTATCTGGATTAAAGGGGTGGGAACTGAAGCTAATGAGTGAATACAGAAGAGTAATCTATGCTATTTTATCTTACTTCTCTTAGTCCACATAAACTGTCCTTATATTGGTGCTTCCTTTCAAATTTCTTTTTCTAAAATGAAACCAGTACTTCATCTTATTTTTAGAAAGCAGCATGGCATCAAAAGTACTTTTTCTGGCTGGGTAAGGGGATTCACACCTATAACTGCAGTACTTTGGGAGGGGGAAACGAAGGAATCCTTGAGGTCAAGAGTTCAAGACCAGCCTGGGCAACACAACAAGACCTGTCTCTATAATATATCAGCCTGGCGTGGTAGCATGCACCTACAGTCCCAGCTAATCAGGAAGTTGAGGCAGGAGGATCTCTTGAGCCTGGGAATTTGAGGCTGCAGTGAGCCATGATTGTGCCACTGCACTGTGGCCTGGGCAACAGAGTGAGACCCTATCTCTAAAGAAAACCAACTTTTCCCTAGAGTAGCTGTGGAAAGGAATTCAGATGGCTCAAGTAGTAAGATCACACTGAGAGATGTAAATGATGACATCTTGGTTATATTTTCTATCCATTTTGCAAGTAGCTTTGTTAGACTGGCTAAGTTTTTTTCTTAGCTTCCTGATAGATCTAGTAAAACCAAGAATTAGAAGACTCAAACCTATACCCAAATACAAAAGCGCTAAAATAGTTTCAGTTTATCAGTGATTTACTGATAAACTGAGAAATGTCTTAAAGAGACAGAGTCTCATTTTGTCCCCCAGGCTGGAGTACACTGGCATAATCATAGCTCAATGCAGCCTTGACCTCCTGCTCTCAAGTGATCCTCATCTCAGCCTCCCAAGTGGCTGGAAATATAGATGCATGCTGCCACACCTGGGCTAATTTTATATTTTTTGTAGAGACAAGGTTTTGATATGTTTGTCCAGGCTAACTTTGAAATTGTGGGCTCAAACAATCCTCCCACTTCAGCCTCCCAAAGTACCAGGCTTATGGGCATGAGCCACCATGCTTGGCCAAGAAGAGAAACCTCTTTCAACAAATTAAGTTGATGTTTATAAAATACAGTTTTGTCAGCAAGATGTCAATGATGAAAAACCCCAAATATGGAAGGCACAATTAAGATGGCGAATTTATCATACAAGCTATTATAGAAAGAGTTTTCCTAAAGGCACAAAGGCTCAAGTTTGACATATTAGGAAGAAAAAAGATCTTAAATGTAAACTGTCCCATAAACAGTAACTATATGATTATAGTCAGTGAAGAAAGGTAAGGGAGTTTAATTCCTAAACACACACAAACACAAGTATACAGATTTTAAATGAGTGATTCCTTTTTTTTTTTTAAGACGGTGTTTCACCATGTTGGTCAGGCTGGTCTTGAACTCCCGACCTCAGGTGATCTGCCCGCCTTGGCCTCCAAAGTGCTTGGATTACAGGCGTGAGCCACCGCGCCTGGCCATGAGTGATTCCTTTTAGTTTTCTTCCACAATAGCAGCCGTGACTAATGGTACACACCACCGTGCCTGGCTAATTGTTTTTTGTCATTGCTGTGTTTTTTTGTAGAGACGGGGTCTCACCATGTTGCCCAGGCTTTGTTCAACAATTTTATGTGCCTAGTGAAGGACCAAATTTAGTTGTGTTTTCATCCATAACTATGAAATATCGTTAAGATAATCACAGTCAGAAAATAAAGCCATGGAAAAACTAGTTAGTAAACACATAAAACTTTAGCTCAACATTATCTGAGAAATATAGATTTTTGGAATGGGCAGAAATAAAACAGAATAAAGTAGTAAAACAAGGACGTAGATCAGATAAAAGTTCTCAGAATACAAAAATAAAGCCTGGTAAGAATTTAGTCATCAATCTTCATGATGAAAAGGAGGCTAAAATTAAACTTCTGCTTACCCAGAATAGGCAAATAGGGTTTTCTAACTGACAAAGTTTGGTAAACAAGATGAAGAAGTTAACTTATTGGGTCACTGGTTGTCAAACTTTTTGTGTTAAGGATCAGATAGCAAATGTTTTACGCTTTGCAGGCCATATGGTCTTGATCCAATTACTTAACTCTGTCAGCATAGCACAAAAGTAGCCCTATATAGTACATAAATAAATAAGTATGGTTGTGTTCCAATAAAACATCATTTACAAAAACACATCAGGTCAAATTTGGCCCATGGTCTGAAGTTTGCTGAGCCTGTACTGAGCTATAAAGCTCTTTGGAGACAAACTGTATCATGTTCCTTTATACCTACCACAGTGACTAATATACAACAAAGCTCATTAAATTACTTTTCACCTGAAGTAAGTCATTATCCACACTATATGTAAAACAGAACTAAATTCATTCACTTGGAACAAGTGACAAAAAGAACAAGACACAAAAGGCCCCACCATTGTGGTGGGGTAAACATGATGCGGTATTTCTGGGACTGTTTTCTTGTCAAGAGTAATTGCTACTAGCATCTTTCTTCAGAGAGACAGGAGGAAAGTGTGCAACTATTGTGAAAACACAATAAAACGACTATTGGATATTTAAACCCCAAATGTAATACCTAGTTTTCAGTGTTGTTGCTGCTCTTGGCGATCTGAATCCCCACCTGCTGACTCCTGCCAATGCCTCAAAGGCTAATCCACTTATGATCCAGGAACCCTTAAGCTGCCTACTGTAGTTCCAAAACATCTTCTGATTTCTTTCCTGTAGTGTACAAAGATGAAGGAAGCTAAAGGAGTCAGAGGAACAGGGGAAAAGTAGTGACTGTTAGGACCAGAGTGAGAGACTTGAATTCCCAAATTATCCCAAAAATTCAGATGGAGGACTAAATCTATTGAGCTGTATCCCGAACCTACACTAGCCATTAAGTATGTTTATGTATGCCCATAGCCTCAGGTAATAGTTTAGTAGTTCATTTTGGTTTGGGCAGGAGAAGACTATAAAATCAAAGACTAGGACTGTGATTTAATACCAACAAAATAACATTTACTCTTAGTTCAAACATTTCTTTCAATTTAATCTTCTCAACAAACCTATTCAGCAGTGAGTATCATTCTTATTTTATACATCAGGAATGTGAAGCTCAAGGTTAAGTACCTTGCTTATCTTGCCACAGGTGGTAGGAAGTGAAGTCAAAATTCAAACTCAATTTTAACTCTGAAGACCATGCTCCAAAATGGTGGAAATAGAAGAACTGGGAGCTGCTGCTGCTTTTCTATTTTTTGAGATGGAGTCTTACTCTGTTGCCCAGGCTGGAGTGCAATGGCAAGATCTCTGCTCACTGCAACCTCCGTCTCCAAGGTTTAAGCGATTCTCTTGCCTCAGCCTCCACAGTAGCTGGGACTATAGGTGTATGCCACCATGCCTTGCTAATTTTTGTATTTTTAGTAGAGACAGGGTTTCACCATGTTGGTCAGGCTGGTCTTGAACTCTTGACCTCGTGATCTACCTGCCTTGGTCTCCCAAAGTGCTGGGATTACAGGCATGAGCCAATGCGCCCGGTAGGGAGCTTCTTATATAGATAAATTGTGTCAGAACAAAAAGTCATTTAGCAAACACCTAGTAACTGGTACTTACTAGAAAAAAAAAATTTTTTTTAATGAAAATCTATAGGAAGGAAAATGCATTACTGCACCACTTAGGGGCTATAAAGTAGGATAAGGTACCTATTTCTCTTTTACTCAACCTGACAGGAAATTTCTTTTATCACTAATTTTGCTGGAGGAAATCTCCAGTCTTTGTACTACAAAGTGTTCTGTTTTGTCTAAATATTCTTTTTCATATATAATAACTTTTAAAAACAGAGATGGGATTTCGATATGTTGGCCAAGTTGGTCTTGAACTCCTGACCTCAAACAATCGTCCTGCCTCAGCCTCCCAAAATGTCTAAATATTCTTAATACTGTTTTAGGCTTCTGATAAGCTTAGTTAAAACATATTTTTACATTGTAACACTTGCTATTTATAACTGATCTTCTCGGTCCTACCTTGTTCCTTAGACCATGAAGTATTAAATGTCCTAAGGAGTTTGGCTATTTGTAAACGAGGTGCTTTAAAGGCTACTGTCTCTTAGTAGGTAAAAATAGCATCCATGTAGACAGCTTAGTGAGGCTGAGGAAGCCTTATACTATTTTCATTTGTTTGTCTGTTTATTTATTTATTTTCAGATGGAGTCTTGCTCTGTCACCCAGGTTGGAGTGCAGTGGTGCGATCTCGGCTCACTGCAACCTCTGCCTCCTGGTTCAAGCAATTCTCCTGTTTCAGCCTCCGAAGTAGCTGGGACTACAGGCGCCAGCTAATATTTTTGGTAATTTTAGTAGAGACAGGTTTCACCATATTGGTCAGGCTGGATTTATGTATTTTTATCAATTTTTTTCTTTTGAGATGAAGTCTTGCTTTGTTGCCCAGGCTAGAGTGCAGTGGTGTTATCTCGGCTCACTGAAGCCTCCACCTCTTGGGTTCCACCAATTCTCTTGCTTCAGCCTCCCAAGCAGCTGGGATTACATGCATATACCACCATGCCTGGTTACTTTTTGTATTTTAGTAGAGATGGGGTTTTACCACGTTGGCCAGGCTGGTCTCGAACTCCTGACCTCAGGTGGTCCACCCATCTTGGCCTCCCAAAGTGCTGGGATTACAGGCAAGAGCCACTGTGCCCGTCCTTATGCTATTTTTTAAAGAGGGGATTCTCTACCAAGAAGCAAGCCTCTATATACAGAGGCCCAGGAGGCCGGGTGTGGTGGCTCACGCCTGTAATCCAAGCACTTTGGAGGCCAAGATGGGTGGATCACCTGAGGTCGGGAGTTCAAGACCAGCCTGACCAACATGGTGAAACCCCGTCTTAAAAAAAAAAAAAAAAAAAAAATATATATATATATATATATATATATATATATGAGGCCCAGGAATATAGGGCTGCAAACACACCGTGGTATTCTTAATGGAATGCTGAAACCATGACTTGTAAGTTATTTTCTAAGTTGAAGATATTTATTTCTGGTTTTCAGAGGATTTTAAAATATTGAGTTGAATAAAATTTTGGAGAAGTTTAGAATTTGGTATGAATAGACACCTACTTTTACGTCCCAGATTCTTTTAAAAGAATACTCTGAGAGCTGAACATGAAATGGATATTAAACAAGAACTGTAGACCATCCAATCAGGCACTTGTTATTGGACATAATATTAACAGGAACACATGTATTAAAGAACACCTCTGGAGTCACAGAATGGCCAAAAGGAAAAGCTTAGAACTAATTAGTTAATGAACAGAATTTCCAAGAAATAAAAGGTGGGGGAAAAGATTCTGTAAGAAAAGAAGTGAAATAAAATGGTTACATGCAACTAAAAATTTGTTCCTACAAGGATCGCTATTACTTCTCACCCTTGGCCTCACTCCCTTCCTCTCACAGCAGGTAACTGCAGATAGGGAGGTGCTATCTGTATTTTGTTATTACAGGAATTCTGGGAGAGGACTCTAGTGAGCTATCTCTTGCTCACTGCTATTCTGAAGGAGTGATTAGGAAAGATGAAAGAAAGAGCTACACAAAGCAGCCGGTAGATTTTTTACGCATCTCAGCCTATTTCTAGCACATTTCTAGGAATGCATGTTTGTAGGAATAGCAAGGTTAAACAGGTCTTCTTATGAGGTTTGGCCACCATCAGTTCCACCTTCACCCTTACTGCTCTTTTCTCCAGTCTGTTTGGAGGTCAACAAGTTGGAATTTTCAGAGGAGAACCTTGAGTCAAGACAGTAATGGAGGAACAAATTTTACAGCTAAACATCTCAATAATGATTGGACTTGTAGCTACCTAGGCTATGTTGACTTCTAAAATTTTTTTTTTCTTTTTGCCAACTCACTGAGCAGGTATGTTGACTTTCTTTGACATAAAGGATTAGAAACAGGGCAAGGGTCCAGAGGTAGGGATGTTTGGCCCAGCCTCTCTCTACTGCAGTCTAAAATAGAAACATGCAGGGTAAGGCAGAGAGTAAAACAAATATAAGACTATAGAAAGCAGGACAGCTCCTCTCAGGAGAGAAAAAAATATAAGGATAAATTCTAGATCCCCAGGTCAAAGAAGGCAATAGGGGCATTATTTTATCCCTAACTTTTTTTTTTTTTTTTTTTTTTTGAGACAGACTCTTGATCTGTTGCCAAGCTGGAGTGCAATGGCGTCATCTTGGCTTACTGCAACCTCCGCCTCCCAGGTTCGAGTGGTTATCCTGCCTCAGTTTTCCAAGTAGCTGGGATTACAGGCGCACACTACCACGCCCAGCTAATTTTAGTATTTTTAGTAGAGCTGGGGTTTCACCATATTGGTTAGGATGGTCTTGATCTCCTGACCTTGTGATCCACCCACCTCAGCCTCCCAAAGTGCTGGGATTACAGGTGTAAGCCACCATGCCTGCCCATTTTAGCCCTAAGTCTTATCTATCTGATTCTTTCAAGGTCTTTGTATATATCCAGAAGGAGCTAAAGGAAGGATGTTTTCTGCTACAAAGAAAAAACGAAGGCTGCTTTTACAGAACCAGCACTAGGGGGCACTGGAGCAAAGTATACTGAGCATGACCTGTAAGACTGCCCCAGAGGTTCCAACTCTGGAAATTAGGGGACCAGAGGAAATACCCACTGGTGAAACCCAGTGCACTTCGATTTCAAATAACTATCTAAGCTTTTTCTTAATATACTCTTCTCATACACTTCATTTAATAGTGTTAAATGAGTTACATTATAACTTGAATTTAAACTTAAATTATAACTACCATTCATAATTTCCTGAGTGACAGTGTTCATGACAATAGGAAAGAAAAATAAATTTTAGAAAGCACTCTTTAAAAAGCAATTTGGCAGTATGTATCAAGAACCTTAAAAGTATAAACAATCATTGACCTAGCAATTCGATTTCTAAGAAGACAAGATGAAACAATGAAAAACATACGACAAGCTTTTGCACCAGAATGCCCACCATCACAGCATTATTAGTAAAAATATTTAAACCTAAATATCAAAGAGAGGTAAAATAAATTATGGTATAGCTACAAAATGGACTAGGCATATATTAAAAATATTCTCTATAAAATTTTCTTAGTAACTGAAGAAAATGTGTTAATTGAAGAGAAGACACAACTGAAAGAATACTGTAATCTCAATAAAATTACAAGAAAAAGTACTAGGCCAGGCTCAGTGGCTCACGCCTGTAATCCAGCACTTTGGGAGACCAGCGCGGGTGGATCATGACGTCAGGAGATTGAGGCCATCCTGGCTAATATGGTGAAACCCTGTTTCTACTAAAAATACAAAAAATTAGCTGGGCGTGGTGGTACATGCTTGTAGTCCCAGCTACTTGGGAGGCTGAGGCAGGAGAATCGCTTGAACCTGGGAGGCGGAGGTTGCAGTGAGCAGAGACTGCACCACTGCACTCCAACCTGGGCAACAGAGCGAGAATCAACCTCAAAACAAAAAAAAAAAGAAAAAGAAAAACTATTAGAAGAAAACACACCAAAATATTAATAGTGGTAAGATTCAGTTTTATTTTGTTTACATTAACATTTTTATATTTCTTCTTATATGATGAGCGTATACTCACATAGGAGAGCTCAAATTTGTAAGAACAACTCTACCTTGTATTTTATACCAAAAAATAAGCATAGTTTATTAATAAAAATATAAGTGACTTCTTGAGAGAT
>PVKV010027089.1:0-26837 GCA_004027835.1 Alouatta palliata
CCAGGGATTCTCTCGCACTTTAACACGGTCCAGGGACTCTCTCGCACAAGTGGAGCTTGAGCCTTAGCTGGAAGTTTTAACCCTGAGACCTCAAGTCAGATTTCTCTACCCCTTTTCTGCCTCCTACAAAACACAGCAGAAAGGAAATGTGTGATAAGGAGTGTGTTAGAATGTCACTATGGCTGTGTCCCTGACTGAACTGGATCAGCATTGAGGGCAGGGCTGTCCCTGTCCAGCCTAACATCTGGCTCACAGAAAGCCCCTTGATACATGCATATTGAAATAATATCAGCTGAGAGTGCTGCAGCCATATACTGTTCTTCCATGAAAGAACCCACAACGACCTTAGACCCAAGCGATTCTTTGAACCCTCTTCAGATGTTGTGAGAACTCTAGATCTTTGAGCAAAGGCTTGTGATGCAGTGGCCAGTTTCTTATGAGGCTCTCAGATGATGGGGCTGACCCAACACGTCCACACCACCTCTGCATTTACTGCCAACCTTTGACAATGAGAGATTGCCTTCAGGGCTCTTGGTTTGATTGGCTTTGTAAAATTTAGGGCTGGAGGGAGGGTGACTACCCTGGTTTTCCTGGGTCGTGGGACTTCTAGTGAAAGCTAGGAAAGATGCAGGCAAACAGGGATGTTGGCCACCCCAGCCAGAAGAAACCTGTGGGCCCCCCAGGTCTTATGCTCCGATCTTACAGCTACAGGTGCTGAGGCCTGGACATGTCCAGGGACTTCTCCAGGGCTCTGCAGCTGGTCAGAGGGTAAATTAAAGTGCCCCCCAGCTCTCTCACCTTCCATGGCATCAGGCCTTGACAATCCCATGCAAATCTCTGGATAGAAATTGCTGCATTGGTTAGCAGGCAACCCTCAGCCCCCATCCTCCCTGATACTACCTGCATGAAGTTCAAGGCTAATGGAGTTCAAAAGATGATTTAAAAAAAACATCAAAAAAGTCTTCTAATACTCCATGACTAATGGGCTTGGCTTGGCTGTCTAATAAATTGTCTATGGAGCATTTACAGTGACGATCCTCAGACGCCCTTATCAGCACTTGAGGCTCGTGTAAACCAACTCTCATTAATAACAGGATGAAAACAGAGACACTGTGCAGGCCTCCTGCCTGCTGTCCACATCACACTTTGAAGTCCAGCTGCTAATAGCAGGGTCGACTACTTACATAAAGACGGGTGGCAGGTTATACAGACACGTCCAATTTCAAACAATTGATGTCAGCTGTCATTTCTGCCAGGAGACTTCTCCTTTTCCTGGCCATGGCAGAGCAGGCTGTGTGGGGATGGCTTACAGCTTAGAGGCTCAGTGGCATCCCTACCGAGATATTTTAATACTCTAAAGCAGAGGGTGTACCTGGTGGCTTGGGTACAGTCCATAGATGTGTTTACATTTTAAAAATTCATCTCACAGCTCTTAAAGTCTTTCAGGAGCAATTGAAACAGGACTTACAGGAAGCTGAAAAAGCTAAGCATCAACTTAACTGTTTCGTAAATCAAGAGAAGTTACTTAAAAGTGAGGGGAAGACCGAGACAACGATGGAAGTGGGTAATAGTCAAACAAAAATTAAAGGCGAAGATTCAAAAAATATACCACTGGAGAAAGAAAGAAAGAAAATCACTGGTTTCAAATTCAGGTGGACAAAGGACAAATGATAAAATCCAAGAATATCCACAGATCTCTGTCCAAAGGGGAAGACCAGCTGAGAAAAGATTCTAATACAGTTTCTGAAACACTTTGGAAAAATCTCCCAAACCTTCAGAGAGCGGATGACAGCAAAGTAAGGAGACGCCACCTGAGCAGATACATGGTATTGCTTACAATAAAGTACATCTTTGCTATTTAAAAAACAAACAAACAAACAAACAAAAAACCCTAGATCTCTAGCTTTTCTTGAGAAATCAGAAGATCTGGCTACAGCTTGGCCTTCCACCTGGCAGACACTGGCTGGAGGTGAGCAGTGGCCGTCCCTTTTGAAGTAAGCTGTGCTTTCCAATGTGCTGCAGTCCCCACCACGCCCTGCTGTCTCACACCTGGTGCACTGTGTTTATTTAAACCACAGGCCTGGCTTCTGTAGCTGTTTAAATCTGGGAGCCTATGTGGCAGTCTCTTATTTTACCCTTTAAATATCCTCAAGAGGAGAAAAGATACTGAAGTGAGTTCTAGTTTTTAGTCTTATAATAAATTTCTGAATTTATCCTCAAGGCCTCCAAAGGGAGTCACAAAGGAAAGATCATGACATGAGAAGCTGCTAGAAACTTGGAAAGAAGTGTGGAAGTCAAATATTCTGGATTTGCACCTGGGCTCTGTTGCTGACACTGTGTTCTGTTGGGAGGACCTGGAACACTTCAGAAGGACCTGGCCCACTCTACCCAGCTTGTGCTCACACATGTGAGACACCAAGCATCACGTGATGCTGGCCCACGTGACACTGGCCCATGTGACGCTTGGTGTCTCACATGTGTGAGCACAAGCAGGGCAGAGCGATTCCAAGATTCCTTCAATATCCAACTTCTGCTTCTATGATGCTTGGAGATCTCTGTCCTCCACCTGCCTCCCAGGGTGAGGAAACCTAAGCTGATAGAAAGCAATGGAAGGAAAACCCCCTTGAGGGGGCCCGCACCTGGTGAAGCCCTGTCCCCTTCACTCAGCAAGGATTATCTGAAGACCTCTGAGCCCAGCACTGAGTGGTTAGAACAGCCTGCGTGGTCACAGCCTTTAGAAAAGGAACACTTATTTGGGGGATGACCTAAATCCTTGTTCTGAGAATGGCAGAACCTTGAGGAAGAAGAAGGCAAAGAGAGATGGAGGGAAAGGGTGATAGAAAAAAGAGAGAGAAAAAAGAAAGCAGGAATAATGTAAAGAAGGAAGGAAGGAAGGGAGGAGGGAAGGCAGGTAGGACAAAAGGGAGGGAGCAGGGGAGGGAGAGTAACGAGATGATGAAGTGAGAAGGTTGCTGCACAGTGACCCACTTTCTCTGTGAAGGAGCAGATAACACAGTCTGCAAAGAGGGCAGATGGGTAAGAAGCACCGTAAAGTATCTATGTTGAGGGAATGGAAAATGAACCTGTCTAGGGGTGAACGAACATATTTACTGAGCTGTGTGGGTTTGGAATCACGTGGGGGAGAGACAGGAAAGAGTCATAAACTGTGCTCAAGGTTTCTATTCAGGAAGGGGAAGATGGTGCTGACATTAACCAGGGTAGTTTGGGTTGGGTGAAAAAGTGAGAGAGAGGCATTAAGCTTGGGGTATCGGAGGACATTTAGCTTGGGAATCCCATCGAGTTTCCTCTGTAAACCTCAATTGACTTGGATTATGTTAAAAGTTCACAACCTTTTCGAAAGGAGCCAAGTCACCATTTGATTCAGAGTAGGTGCTCAGTGAGTATTTGTTGATATGAGCAGAAGATGTTCAAGGAGGAGGTGGTCTCATACCTGGCTGCACATTACAGTCACCTGGGAGCTTTTTTAAAAGTAACCCTCCCCTCTGCAGAGATTCTGACTCGATTAGCCAGGAGTGGAACCTGGGCTGCCTGGGTAATCTGAATATGCATTCGTATTGAGACCCAAAGATCTACTGGAAGGGCCTTGACAATTGAAGCTATTTCACCTCTTTATGTCTCAGACTCAGAACCTACAAGACAGCAAGTTTGGACCAAATCATCCCTAAAGCTTCCTGTTCAGTGCTATAATCCGCCTTTAATAAACTCCCCACTTGGAATTCCAGTTCCTCTAAGAGCACTGTGTGTCTCCACACTTCTCATTTCTAGCATGTTACACCCTAACGATGTGTCAACAACCCCATGAGAAAGGTATTATTCCCATTTGACAGATGAAGAAATGGAGAACAGGGAGGTCGAGCTATTTGCCCAAGGTCACACAGTAAAAGGCAAGGCTGGGACTCAAAGACAGGGTTACCGTCTCCAAAGCCCAGGGGGTAGCAGGTAATGACTGCACATCATTTGACTATTCCTCCCCTCTTCACAATGGAGATGGAGAGAGTAGTTTTGCCCTAGAAGGAAAAACTCACTGGATACCTGTGAAAGGGTTCAAGGAACTCTAGAAAGCAGAGCACATGCAAGTAATTACTCATTGCCCTCCTGGAATTGTATTCTGAAGGACCCGAGGAAGAGAAAGAAATGTCTGTTGTAGACATTGATATATGCAATTGGAAGAATGGAAATTCCCCTGAACATGACCATAGTGACTTATGTAAAGGGAGACTGAGAGTTGAATACAATTACAATAATTTTAAAGGCAGGGAAGCCCTTGCTAATGAGAATGCAAGCACAGCCAATTTTGAGTGCCCGCATTAATGCAGAGATGAAGGGTGTGGGGCACCCAGTCATTCAGAGAGCCACAAGGATATGAACAGACACTTCTCAAAGTGAGGCATTTACACAGCCAACAAACATAAAAATAAAAGCTCATCAACACTGGCTATTAGAGAAATGCAAATTAAACCCACACTGAGATACCATCTCATGCCAGTGAGATTGGCAATCATTAAAAAGTCAGGAGACAACAGATGGTGGAGAGGATGTGGAGAAACAGGAACACATTTACACTGTTAGTGGGAGTGTAAATTAGTTCAACCATTGTGGAAGACGTGTGGCATATCTGCAAGGATCTAGAACTAGAAATACGTTTTGACCCAGCAATCCCATTCCTGGGTATATACCCAAAGAATTATAAATCATTCTATTATAAAAACACACGCACACGTATGTTTATTGTGGCACTGTTCACAACAGCAAAGATTTGGAACCAACCCAAATGTCATCGATGACAGACTGGATAAAGAAAATGTGGCACATATACACCATGGAATACTATGCAGCCATAAAAAAGGATGAGTTCATGTTTTTTGCAGGGACATGGATGAATCTGGAAACCATCATTCTAAGCAAACTAACGCAAGAACAGAAAATCAAATACCGCATGTTCTCACTCATAAGTGGGAGTTGAACAATGAGAAGACATGGATACAGGGAGGGGAACATGACACACGTAGGAGTCTGTCATAGAGTGGGGTCTAGGGGAGGGATAGCATTAGGAGAAATACCTAATGTCGATGGGGTGATGGATGCAGTCAACCACCATGGCACATGTATACCTATGTAACAAACCTGCGTGTTCGGCACATGCACCCCAGAACTTAAAGTACAATGAGATAAAAAATAACAAAACCCCACAAGAAGACAACAAAAAACTCTGTCCTTCCTTTGTGCTTGATTTCATTATCTCTTTTATTATCCTGTATTTTTATATTTTGTTTCACAGATGAAATTCACAAAACATGCAAAAAACCACTTTAAAGTGCACAGTTCAGTGGCCTTCAGTGTGCTCAATGGTGTGTCATCAACACCTCTATCCAGTTTGATAAGATGTTCACCACCTCCCAGAAGAAACCCTGTCTCCACAAGCAGTCACTGCCCACATGCCCCTTCCCCCAGCAATACCTAGTCTGCTTTCTGTCTCCACGAACTTAGCTATTCTGGACATTCATATAAACTGTTAAATATGTGGCCTTTTGAGTTTGGCTTCTTTCACGTAGTGTCATATTTTTGAAGTTCATCTCTTGTAGCATGAATCAGCACTTTGTTCCTTTTCATGGCTGAATCATATTCCATTGTACAGTATGTTTTTCTTCATCATGTGTTGACAGACATTTGGACTCTTTCCATAATTTGGTCGTCGTGAGTCATGCGGCTGTGAACATTTGTGTAAAAGCATTTGTTTAAATACCTGTTTCATTTCTTTTGGGTAGAAATGAAACAGGTATTTAAACAAATTCTTGCACCTCTCCTTCCCCCGTCAAACTATAAATTCTGACTTATCCTCTGTGTCTCCCGGGGTTGATCTAGAGTCTAGCCCCGAGCAGGTCTTTGGTAATATTTATTGAATACATGAATGAATGGATAATTAAATGAATGAATGAATGATGGGTCCCATCTCTCTCCAGTAAGTTCTTCCCCTGGAAATAGCATATGAAAAAGACAAGCAGAAGAAAAGACTCACCCATTGGTCCCAGTCCTGCCATTTCCTGGCCGTGTGGCTTGGGGACAGGCTGCCACCAGGCTCTGGCCTCCTCTTCTTCACTGTCCGCCCTGCCGATCTATGAGTGGCCTGTGATTCTGTAAGCCCACTTAGCTCCGGTCATGTTCGTGTCTCTGCAGCATAGGCTGCCGCCGGGGAGAACGCCTTACCCGGGGCGTGGGTGTGCTGGCAGCCTCCCCCTGCATTTCCTTGGACTCTGACAGCAACTGGAGTCATGCTGGGTTTGGTGGCCACTGTGGCTGAGCAGACCTCAGGGAGGTGGGGTCTGCACACATCCCTCAAGCTTCATTTCTGGAAGACAATTCCTGAACCAAAGGGGGTCCCCACTGGAGGCTTCCAGACACTTTGGGAGCTGCACCTCTGTGCAAGCATGGCTGGGCCTGCCTACTTTTCAGCGGCTGTCCTTCCACCTCTCCTTCCCCCGCCCCATTCCACCCCAGGTAGACATTTGGCTGTGTTGTTGGCGTCAGGCCTGCGAGTGCTGAACTCACACAAGGAACCTCTGCTGACAGGCGGCCCCTGTTTCTTCTCCATTCTTCCCTTTGAAGTCAATGGGGACTCTGTGTGCAGCTGAAAGTGTGTGGGGTGTGGGAGCAAAGAATTCGACTTCGCTGTTTCTGGCCAGGATGGAGGGCAGAGGTGCCAGAAGTCTCACTGCAGGGCTGGAGGGTGGCAGCCTCCCACTGCAGTTTCTCCAATGTGAAAGGTTTGGAGAGGCTTCAGACAAACCTCTGATGTCCTGGACTCAGACCCTGACTCCTCCTAAAACCACGGCCCACCCCGCTCCAGGAGGACTTTTCCAAGCTGACAGGGCATCTTGGATGGAGTTCCTCTGCAGCCTGCTCCAGGGACCTGGGCAAAGCCTCAGCACACAGAAGAGGTGGAGCCTTTGATGTGCAGCCTCACCTTCCTGTGCCTTCCCACTTAGGAGGGACTTGTGAGGAGCCACTAATTGGATTTGAGCTTGGCTCCCCTCCTATGGGCTGCCGAACACTGTGAAGAGAGGCCACCTGGCCTTAGGGCTGGCGTAAGGCCTAACCTTTCACCAGGCCATGGGTTTGTGTGTGCAAATAACCCAGTGCCCTTGCATCCTGAGAGGTGAGTAACTTGGAGAGTGAGGAGAAGGAAACCAAGGTGCCATGTTGCTCCAGAACCTACCTCTTGTCAGGTAGCACAGAGTAAAGCCACCAGGAGAAAAGACAGCTAATCCTTCAGCCAAAAGATGAGCTGGGTATACCCCTGTAATCCTGGGGAAGTGTGTCTCTAAATGTTTCTCTCTTCTCTCCTGCTCAGTAGGGGAAGGAAGGAATGCAGGATGGGAGGCAGAGGAAGAGAAGGAGAGGAAGAGTGAGAGGGAGGGAGGAAGGAAGAGAGAGAAAGAAAGGGGGAGAGAAAGAGAAAGAATGGGTATATACAGGGAACAAAGCACAGACCATATATAACTACAAAATACATTCATTTACTCAACAACTGTTTACTGAGCGTGTAATCTCTTCAAGAAACTGTGCTAGGTCTACAGCAGACAGAGGGAAGACAAGAAATAGTTCTTTCCTTCAAAAGTATTGCAGTATAAGATTCTGGATGGGAGTGAGGTTTTAGAGACAGACACAGATCTGATGGGATTCTGAAGCCACCATCATCTCTTTGGGACCTGAGGCAGATTATTTTCTCTCTCCAAGCATCAGTTTCTTTCTCATGGAGCCATTCTGAGAAGGCAATGAAGCTTTTAGCGTGGGTTAACATAGCGGGTCAGAAATGGTCACAGCAGCTGCCGCTGTGGCAGTGACCTGGGAGGGGAAATAATGTACATGCACAGGTGTGCTTCTATGCAGCGCCCTGGGGTTGCCTGGGAGAGTGTAGACACTTTCCCTCCTGTTCCCGCAACATGGCCTTCTTCTCGCTTCCACATAGCCCTTCTCCCCCGGTGTGGTGATGATGGTTCCCATGTTGGTCTCTCCTGATGGGCCATGAGCTTGTGCACAGAAGCTTGGCCTCGCTCTTACCTTAATCCCTGGCTTCCATCATAGAGCTGGCCAGTGGTAAATCCACATACACACTGTAACCCAGCTCTCCCAAGCCCCACCCCAGGCCTTGTTCTCTCTTTCCTAGTATTCCCTACAGTTTACTTCTTCACTATGTTTATCCATCTCTCCCCACTACAATGCCAGCCTTGGAAGAACAGGGATTTTTGTCTTTTGTTCACCGGTTTACTGCCTGGACACATCCTTTGTGCAGATACCTCCCAGTACCCGACGCAATAGCAACCCAATAATGGATTAGTGGATAAATTAGTGATACCGTGTGAAATTACTGAGCTGACTGTAATTATTGGAGGCAGAAAAGGTCATTGAGAAAGAGCAGTCTCCCAACAAAAAAGCACAGGGTTCCCAGAGGTCAGGCCAACATGGGTGCTATGGCCTGCCCCTTTGCGTCCCAGCCATAGGACTCACTCAACGTACTGAATGTCCCAAAGACTCAGCTAGCTCAGCAGTAAAATGAGAAAATAATAGCATCCACCTGGCAAGACATTGGGAGATTTAAAAGTAACGATGGTTGTCAGCTGCTTAAGAGAAGTGTGGCACATGAGTCAGAGCGGCAGTGTCAGCCGTCAAGAACCACAGCAGCTCACTGGTGCCACATCACCCCTGGAGAGCGAGTGCTTTTGTGGGAGCAGTGTCATCTCGTCCCTCTTGTGATAACCAGCCTTGCTCTCTGTATCATCATGTGACTTAGAAGTCAGGGTAGGCCGGGTGCGGTAGCTCACACCTGTAATCCCAGCACTCTGGGAAGCCAAGACAGGCAGATCACCTGTGGTTGGGAGTTCGAGACCAGCCTGACCAACATGGAGAAACCCTGTCCCTACTAAAAATACAAAATAGCTGGGTGTGGTGGTACATGCCTGTAATCTCAGCTACTGGAGATGCTGAAGCAGGAGAATCAATTGAACCTGGGAGTCGGAGGTGGCAGTGAGCCGAGATGGCACCACTGCACTCCAGCATGGGCAACAAGAGCAAAACTCCATCTCAAAAAAAAAAAAAAGAAGTCAGGGTAGAGTGTCTCACAGCCTCCACCTCTGCAAAACCCTAGTCCCCGGCGCTGTATTTCGTCTGCTGTATGGTATCACCAGCAACGTGGCTTCCATCACACCTGAGCAGTGAGACCCTCTGCTCCCTCGCCATCCCCGCCCCCAGGCAGCCGCCAAAATGCTGCTCCAAGTGCAGGGCCTCCAGAGCAAGCAAGCAGCAGAAACGTCTTTCTAGAGAATTCATACACACTGAGTGCTGGGCCTGGGTGCAAATTCTGCAATTCAGACTTCCGCTGTTCAGGTATGTGCTTACAGTGTGCCCGCTGTGTCCTCGGTCGGGCGGCTTGCGGTGTCCTTTCATTCTCGGCTCTAGGGCAGCCTGGAGAAGCCCCCAGGCCTCTACCTGGCCTCATCTGGCACTCATTGGTGCCGTCACGACAGTTTGTTTACGTGTAATTTCTGGCTGAGACTTGAAAGTTTAACTACCGATCCTTTCTCTAAACAGCCACTACTGTTATACAAAACACAGACGATCTCCCTGCTTGGATGTCAGATCAAAATGTCTATTCCTGGAGTACCTTGAGAGGGAAATCAAAGGGGGCTTGTTTACTCCCAAATGGAAACTTCCAAAATTCCAAATCCTGCAAGATTGGCTTATTTCCCTGTAAGGAAAATGCATGATGAACAGCTCACCGTAAGCCTAAATGTTTGTTTACTGACACAGCCTCCCTGGTCAGGAATCAGATATCCTGGAATGCTGGGGCAGGCGGGGGCTGGGGTTCACCAGCTGGGGACAGGCACTGTGCGGTGAGGGAGGGTCTCGGGCTCCCACCGCGCCCATCCCACCATCCTGACCTCCCTGTTTCCTCCCTCTTCTCTCCCTTCTTCCCAGGGAAGGTCCGCAGGCAGGGCGGGCTCACAGAGAAAGTCTCCTTTGTTTCTCCCGCAAATGTTTTCATTAGAAAGCTGGTTCTCCTCTGTATATTGTCCCTGGCCCCTCACAGAACCGGTCATCGGGTTTCAGGACCACGATTTGGACAGCTGCATGTGCTAATTTGATCAGGTATCTGATTTGGGGTCCCAGGGAGGCTGTGGTGGCAGCCCCGTCCAGTCCTGCAGGCATAGCCCCTGGAGGCGTCTGCCCCTCTGTGGACAGCTGTCCATCAAAACAGCTCCGGGTCGAACGCAGGAGAACTCCAGTGTGGCCCAGCTTATAATGTATTCAATGATGCCCCAAGGGAAAAAGGAAGGGAAAGAAGTAATGACTGCTTGACTTTCATTTTTCTTTCCTGTGGGTTCTACAGGACCTCTGTTCCAGTATGTTTTGGGGCTAGGGTGGCTGACAAGAGGCACAATTGTTCCCCAATCGATGCCAACAGCAACCTGTAGGAGCCCCCATGCCACCAGCTTCTTGCAGTGGGTGGGACCAGCCCCTGTATGCACATCTGACAACCCTTTCTAGAGCTGCTATTCATGTCCAGGGCCACTAATGAATGACTGCAGTGGGGCTTCCTGTAGCAGAATCGAGCCTCTCACAGACTCAGAGGCCAGGACTCTGAAACTGAGGTGTGGGCAGGGCCGTGCTCCCTCTGAGGGCTCCAGAGGAGGATGCTTCCTGCCTCTTCCGGCTCCTGGTCTCACTGGCTCTCCTTGGGATTCCTTGGCTCTGAGGTGCATTACTGCAGCCTCTGCCGTCTTCCCTCTGTGTGTGTTTGCGTCCAAATTTCCCTCTTCTTATGAAGGCACCAGTCCTGTTGGATTAGGATCCACCCTCATCCCACATGGCCACATCTTAACCCAATTACATCTGCAGTGACACTCCTTCCAAATAAGGTCTCACTCACATGTGCACAGGGGTAGGACTTGATCATAACCGTTTCGGTGACACAGTTCAACCCTGCACAGAGCTGTTTTCCACAGCGGCCCTTTTCGCATTGATGTCTCAGTTTTTTCATCTGCAAAATAGGGATAATGGCCACACCTTCCTGGCTGGGCTAGTGTGGGGACTGAATTGGCTAAGAGACATTGCATGCTCAGAGCTGTGTTTGGCCTGCAGCAAGCGTGATGTCAGACTGCTCTGCTCTTGATGTCATCATCAGCTGCAGGCTTCCGACAGCACAGAGGGAGAGGGTCGGGGGTGGACACAGGCCCTTCTCCATCAGAATAAAATCCATTCCTGTAGTGTGACCTTCCAGGCCAGTGCCACGTAGCTCCCAAACCTCACCCCGAACCCTCTAGCTCTACCTCACCGTGCCTGGCATGCAGGCCTCTGGTCTTCATTGTGTCACAGGGGCGGTGGCTGCTGCTGGAACCCCTGTCCTGAGTTTTTGGATGGCAGGGCTTTTGTCCCCTTCCCTGACTGCCCCATCAGGGTGAGCTTCCCTGTCCTGTCTTTGCTCCTGAGTGCCTCTGGCCCTGGCTGCTGCTGCTGCTGCCCGCTGTTCCCTTCAGCACATGCGTATTCAGTGCCTTCCCGCAGGGCGAAGTTTGCTTGTGCTCTGATCTGAATTCGTTTAGACTGTGAGTCCACAAGGCCAGGAGCTGCGTCTGATGTGTTCTTCCCCGTGTGCCCTGGCAGATGGGTGCTCGAAGCAGTCTTGGTACCCATGTCTTTGGATGAGATTGGACTGCTCGGTGGGTCACCTGAGCCCCTTTCACCGATGGGCGCTGTGTTACAGGGGCAGCTTCAGTCCTGGGGCAGCCCATGAGCGGGGCAAATGGGCAGGGAGGCTTGGCATGGCTCCCCAGCTGTATTTTTCCCTGTTTTATTTGCTTTTATGAAAGTTTTTACTTAAAAAAAAAAATTGGACCTCTAGAAAAATGGACAAATATTACAATAGCCTGGTATATTCCTGTGGCTGTGCCCATCTGTGGCTGGCATTACTCCTGTGGCTGGACTCACTGATGGCTGGGCTCACCTGTAGCTGGGCTTACCTGTGGCTGGACTCATCTATGGCTGGGCTCACCTGTGGCTGTGCTCACCTGTGGCTGGGCTCCCCTGTGGCTGGACTCACCTATGGCTGGGCTCACCTGTGGCTGGGCTCCCATGTGGCTGGGCTCCCCTGTGGATGAACTCACCTATAGCTGGGCTCACCTATGGCCGGGCTCACCTGTGGCCAGGCTCACATGTGATTGGGCTCTCTTGTGGCTGGACTCACCTATGGCTGGGCTCACCTGTAGCTGGGCTCCCCTGTGGCTGGATGCACCTGTAGCTGGGCTCACCTGTGGCTGGCATTTGCTGCACTTGCTCTTTGCTCCTTCTCTGTCACTATCAGCATCATCATTGTCATCATTTGTTTCTTTATTTTTATTGAACTCTTTGACAGGAACCTGTGGAGGGTGTGTTCCTCAGCTGTGAACACATCGATGTTCTCCCGAGGAGGAGGACGTTCTCCTGTACAGCCACAGAATCAGAATGCTCCTAGCCGATCTTCCTATTCAAACATCATCATTTGTCCCAATGCTGTGCTTTAGGGCAACTTTTGCCTTCCCATCCAGGCTTACACGTGGCTGTCTCCTTGGTCTTCTTTAATCTGCAACATTCCTCCGTCTTTCTTTGTCTTTACTGATTGGCATTTTGGAAGAGGGTGGAGACTTGCAATTTGCTGTTGCACGTCTCTTTGAGTTTGTTTGATTGGATTCAACTGAGGTTTTGCATTTTTGGAAACTCGGTGTTTTTAAAAATAGGGGAATTATTTATTATAGAAAACATTTTCACCTTTTACCAATTCATAAATTTGGCAACATTGGGCCCCAGTTTCCATTTGGCATGTTATCCACTCCCAGCCCTCTCACTCAGAGCAACGGGTGTGTGCACTCTGACGTCATGGTGGGAGGGAGCCCTGAAGGGGGACAGGAGGCTGGTGTCCTGGGCTGGGTCCCCTCCTGACTCACCAAGTGATCCTGTGCATGCCCCTCACTTCTGTGGGCCTCAGAGAACAGTAACAGAGAAAAAAATTTGATGAGAGTACATCTCCCCAGGGGCAGATCCCAGAAAATATGATCCTTTCACTCTAAATCCGTAGGAGCCTATAAATAGATGCTCCCACTGCCAGAGGGAGGGGCGTTTCGAAGAAAGGTGATACCCCTGAGCATGAGCAGCTGGGAGGTTGTGAGGATTTGTGCAATCACAGAAGGCACGGTGATAACACGATAATGCCGAGAAGTGGCTCTGTCACTCATCCAGGAATTGCTTATCAGCAACGTTGATCTTTCTCAAGAACTCAGAGAGTGACAGCTCCCTACAATGAGAGTATCCGTCCCAAAGACAAGGAAGGTTGTGCCCGTGTGGGTCACGGCAGATCTTGGCTAGGACAAGCCCCTACCTCAACCATGCTTTGCTAAAACCTACCTACCCCCAATCAGAGCTAAAACTTCCCGAGTTTAGATGTGGTTGGGCTCTGTGCTGAGCAATCAGCTGGTGCGATGTCCATCTATTTTGAATTTGTGAATGATTAGGTAAGTGTAAAGCAGCTGGTTTCTTAACTAAGTCTTTGGCTCATTCTCCAAATAAATGTTTCTTAGCCTTCTTAAACAGATATCTCCTTTGAGAAATGCAGAAACACATCCCATTTTATATTCGATTCATATATCCACTCCCCCCGAAGGGCTATGGAGAATATATCCTCATTAACCATTGTGATCCCACCTAAAAATCTCCAACTGCCAAAAATACTTTGTTACTCTGTGTTTTCAAGTTATATAGAGAAAAGCTGTTTTCCAGTACAGCATGTAATGTTATGAAATGGAAATGTTTGAAAATGTTTAGATTTTAAATCTAACTGGGTTGCTATCCATCTTAGTTCTCCTCTCTAGAGGTTCACGTTGCCCACCCTAAAGGTGGAGGAGCATGTGGCCCCTCCCTGGTGAGCACCTCAGGTCTAAAGATTTAGGGTGGGGAACCTGCCCACAGCCTCCTTGTGCAGGTGCCTGACTTTGGTGCACCGTTCAACCTTGCAGTCATTGTTCTGGAATCTTCCCCAGGAAGCTGGCCTCTAGGACCAAAAAAGCTGGTCTACTCATGGGAACTGGCCCCAGGGATCAGCACACAGCCCCAGCGCCACCACCCTGCACCCCACGCCTCTCCCACATAGAATAAATGCTAAGCTGTGGAAAGGGAAAACAGAAAACAAGGACAGCTAGCCACCCAAAATGCTCAACTGCAAATGAAATAAATCATGCATGTTTTTAAAACACAACAAAAAAGTCGTTTGGGGTGAACTGGGCTGTTTATCTCCATCCCTTCTGTGTGTTTGGTGATAAAGATCTTACTTGGAAACTTTCACAGAGATTAGGACACATTTTCCAGTTCATAACGACAGATATTAGAAAATCGTTAGCTGACTTGGCTACGAGACAGCACAGGAAGGGTTTCCTCTTCATTTTTAGCCATAGTAATAATAGCATCAGCCAGTTTCAGAAAAGATCAAATGGAAGAGCTGATTTGAATTATCTAACATAATGGTCCTATGTGCTAAATTAACTGTGAAATCTACTAATTTTATTCAGGCATGTAAATAACATTTTTGTGCCTAAGTACATCCAATGGCATGTTTTCAACTAGTTTTAAATAGGCATTCGGCCTATGTTCAGAGAGACCCATATTACTAGGGTTCAGAGCCCAAGCTCCGGGGCCAGATGCTTGGGTTCAAGTCCTGCCTCTGCCACTTCCTGCCTGGGTCAGCCTCTAGCAACTTCCTCTCTCTGTGCCTCCATCTGCTTCTTGAAACAAAGGGAGTAAAGATCATAGTGCTCTCATTGTGCATGGGAAGCTCCATGGGATTTTGATTTTCACAAAATCGCTTAGTTTCCAACACATGGAAAGTACGTAGTAGAAGCTGGAGATGGTGGGGAGGAGGAGGATGGTATTTCCTTCATGTACACTGAGCAGTTGGTACCCATAGGTGCTATACAAGTGTGAAACACACACAGGTTCAATTAATTCTCCCAGAATAATTGTTGTCCCTATCTTTTGATCAGAATAGGTGAGGTCTAGGAAAGTTAGGAGACTGGAGAGGGGTTGGACCCAGGCCTGTTGGGAATGACTGGGGCCTCCCATGGCCAGGGTTGGGATAGAGATGGACAGATCCCTGATTCTAGGGGCCCATGATCCCCCAATAGGCAGAAGGGAACAGCAGATCCTAAGACAATGTTCTAGTGCTGGGATCTGGGAATAGCAGGTGTCCTCATTTGAACCCACAGACACCCTGTCCCATGGTATGAGCAGACACTCTCACATTCGTACAATTAAAGGTGCTTTATTTGGCTATTGGTTGGTTCCA
The DNA here is from genome assembly GCA_004027835.1 of Alouatta palliata. Lineage (NCBI taxonomy): Eukaryota > Metazoa > Chordata > Mammalia > Primates > Atelidae > Alouatta > Alouatta palliata. The sequence goes on from PVKV010027089.1 coordinate 15,383, forward strand.
GGTATGAGAGTCATCATAGCGCCTGTGAACTGGGATCAAAAATGAGTCGCCATCCCACCTGTGGTCTGGGCCCAGGTAGGAGAGTCACATTTCCAACTTTTGACTGCATTTGGGTGTGAGATTCAGAACCTCACCAGTTGGACGTGTCCACGTGTGAGGGTGACCAATTCTGCATGTCTGTGCTCTAACTTAAGTCTGTCTACTAATGACTAACTAGTTAATCTGCCAATGAGAAGACCGGGTTTCGGTTATCATTTCCAGTCTCAGGTAAAGCTTTGCTTGCTTTTTAACTCTTAATTTCTTCTTTTAATTGACACAGTTATTGTACTCATTTATGCTTAAGTGAGGTTATTGTTCTCAACAATAGCTCTTAATACAATTTACATCATAAGTCTTTAGTCATTAGTCTCATGATACGCTTTGATTGTAATGACTGTCCCTAATAGCATCAAGTGGTTTTGCATGAGGTGTCTAGCATCTGTCTATCTGTCTATCTAATCATGCATCTATGTCATCTATTCATCTCTATCATCTATATATTATCTGTATCTATTATCTTTATCATCTATCTTTTATCTACATCTATGTATCTATCTCTATCATGTCTTTATTATTTATTTCTATCTCTGTCCATCCATCCATCCATCCATCCATTCATCCATCCCTAGTCTCCTGCAAAAGATTAGCAGACACTTGTTAGATAAACAAATAAATAGATAGAAAACCCCAATCCACAAAGTCACCCTCAATATTTGATCGGTTTTTGACATTGGAAACTTTCAGACACACCCAGAGGTTACAGAATCCAATGGTGAAATTGGTTTTGTTTCTTTCCTGGGGAAACAAGCCATGCTTGTTGTATCAGTGAATCATCAGGACTGGCTCTGAAAGACTATTTTAAAATCCAAACCTAAAGTAATAAATAAATAATTAAAAAAAAATTCCAAACCTGTTTCTGAAAATAAAGGTTTGCTGTCCCTAAAGATGCTCAAAGACAGGAGTCTCACATAAATGTCTTTAAAGAGGCAAAAAACAGGCAGTGTTCAAAGATCCTTTCTAGAATCATGTTGGGCTAGTTCCCTCTAAAGGGCAAGTGTTTCAGCAATAACAATAATGCGTTTTTAAAAACCAGTATTTATTGGGATGTATTTCATATTTGGGCCACCATGACTCACATATATCACCTGCAGCCTTCACAACAACCTGGCCAGTTCAGCATTATTATTTCCATTCTATGTAGAAGAAAGTGGGTTGACAGGGCTCAAAGTCTGCCTTGAATCAGACAGCCATTAAGTCCTAGAGTCAAGATCAGAACCCACGCGTGCAGCCTCTGAAACGTGTGCAATGTTCAGTCTAGTCTTGCATCTGTGGTCCTATTTGATGTTTTTTCTAATGGATGAGTCAGACTTGGTTGGTGGTCAAGGGCTGGAGAGAGCATTGCAGTTGGAGGAGTCCTGTGTGTAGATGAAAGCAAACATGAGGCCTCCATGGCTGGAGGACTGGGACAGGAAAGGGCAAGGGCATGAAGGGGGTGAAGATGCCAAGACAAGGAGCTGGGGAGTCAAGTAGGGGCCAGAGGTGCTCAGCCCTGGCTGCAGGTCACACCAGTTACATGACTCCATGCTATATGGATTAGGACTCCCCTGCTCCAGGTAAAATTCTATGTTTTTTCAAAGCCTCCCCGAGGGAGTACTAATGAGCAGCTCGGATTGAAAGCCACTGGGGTGGAGCATGAAGGGCTGTGTTGACCATGATTATAGGGAGTCTTGATTTAGTTTATTTCAATATACACTCTCTTGTACAGTGTCATACCCAGGGGAGCGATTTCCTTTGTCTTATACCTAGAGGCCCAGGGCAGGTGGGAGCCACACAGAGTAGAGGCCGGGTGGAAGACCAGGGGGCTTACCACAGTTGACAATGTCTTCCCGGTCAACCTGAGAAACAGCATAAACAAACTATAAAATGTTTCTTCTCCTTTGCCTAGGGGCCCTTGGCTGACATGGAGTTGTCAGCCTCTCAGAAAGCATCTATCTGCTCTGGAAAGGCCATGGGAATGCAGAGGCACCCACTGCTCCAGGGGCCATCCTGAAGCAGAGGCAAGAGCAGAGGCAGCCTGATCCTCAGAGCCACCTGGCTAACCCCCAGGTCCCCAGGGAGACTTGGCTCTGATCTGAAGCCTGAGTTGGGTCCAGTCGGAGCTGCAGTCATGTCCTTCGTGGATTTCCCAGGGAGGTAACAAGCAACAGCCTGGGGATCAGCCCATGTTTGCGAGGCAGGTGGCTCTGAAACTCTGTTCTTGTTAGTCTTCCCTGACCCCAAAGAGGCGCATCTATGTCACTGAAATTGCTGTCCCCAGAGGTTAATTCCCTTAGTAAAAGAAACGCTTTTCTCTGGGAAGAGGCTTTTTGGAACAAGTTTAAGGTGTTTGAATATCCCTTTAAAACAAAGTTCACTGCAACTTTATTATTGGGCTTTTGGGATAGTAAAACCACTCCCAAAAGATAAATCTGGTTACTAAATATTGAAGATAATGAAATTAAAGAAGCCCTCAAGTATCATTTCCATACTTCCCATATTAACCCCTGACATTCTAAACATTAACCTTTAGTGTTCATTTGATTGCAGTGAAACTAGAGCATTCACTGAGTCTTGGTAGCCTGGTAAATTTTACGCAACATGAGGGTAAAGCATTGCAAAAAATATTGGTTTTCTTCAGCCAACTGATTCTATCCCTAAGATTTTATACAGAGAAGAGACAGTATTAAAAGTTAAAAATCAAATGCACAAAGATAAATGTTCACTGAAGGTAATCTAATTGCCAGTATCTGGAAATATCTAAGTGTTCTAGAATCGGGGAGGGCTAACTTCTTCTTAAAGGCATAGATAGTAAACACTTTTGGCTTTGCAGACCACATACAGGCAGTCTCTGTCTCAGCTCCCCAGCTCTGTCATTATAACACAAAAGCAGCTACAGACAGTAAGTAAGCAAGGAGAGGGCCTGTGCTCCAATAAAACTTTATTTACAAAAACAGGCAGCAGGCAAGATTTGGCCCATACTCCCCTTTTCTATAGTAACATGATTCTCAAATTTTGAAACAGCAAAATCTGATTCAACATTTAGCAGCCAATTTAGGGTCCCGTAGAAACTTGGAAAAATGTAAGTGATGCAATATTAAAAGTTAAAAGCCAATAAAAGATGTCCAATTGCAATTATGAAAAGCGCGTATACAAATAGAAAATGGCTGAATGGGAACATACAAATGAAAATGAAATGAAGATCGCAGGATGATGGGTGTGCCAATAATTTGAAGTTTGTCATGGAAGCCATTTACACTTTGGACTTTTGCACAGTGCTCCCGGCAATAAACCGACATTTGAGGTGGACAGGACACCATGGTGCTGCCCTGAGGCCAGATTGCCGTTGCTGTAGCGTCCTCACCCACTGCACCCCAAGAACATATGTTCGTTCATTCAGTTGTTCATTATTTTATTTAAAATTGGTTTATTAACAAATGGTTGAACATCTTTTCCATGCCAGATGCAGCGGGAAGTGATGAAGAGATATTGTATATTTCAAAACATCATGTGGTACATCATAAACATATATGCTTTTTCTTTTCTTTTCTTTTTTTTTTTTTTTTTTGAGACAGAGTCTTGCTCTGTCTCCCAGGCTGGAGTGCAGTGGCATGATCTCTGCTCACTGCAATCTCCACCTCCCGGGTTCAAGTGGTTCTCCTACCTCAGCCTACCAAGTAGTTGAGATTACAGGCATCCACCACCACACCCCGCCAATTTTTATATTTTTAGTACAAAAATTGACCTAAGGTGACCTGCCCCCCTCAGCCTGCCAAAGTGCTGGGATTACAGGCGTGAGCCAGTGTGCCTGGCCTACATATGCGTTTTGTCAATTAAAAATGAGCCAGGCATGCAAATAAATAAACAAACCCTGCTAATACTTTCTGACTGTGATACATGCTGGGAACAAGATGAATTGGAGCAACGAGGCAGAGAGAGGAAGACCTTAATCAGGGTCTTTAGGGAAGATCTGGGGAGGCAGAGACAAGGCCAGCATGGCTGGAGCCTGGAGGACAGTGGGCGAGGCGGGGGGTGGAGTCAGGCGAGGCAGGGCCCGGGCATTAGCACAGCTGCATGGAAAAATCCCGAAAGTGATCCAATGTGAGCCAGTAAAAAGAATCAAGGGATAGCAATTTTAGTAATGCATTTTATGCAGCCCAATATATCAAAACTCTTCATCACAGCAATATGTAATCAATGTAAATATTATTACTATGATACTTTCCATTCTTTTTTTTTTTCTTTTTTTTGAGATGGAGTTTCGCTCTTGTTACCCAGGCTGGAGTGCAATGGCGCAATCTCGGCTCACCGCAACCTCCGCCTCCTGGGTTCAAGCAATTCTCCTGCCTCAGCCTCCCGAGTAGCTGGGACTACAGGCACGTGCCACCATGCTCAGCTAATTTTTGTATTTTTAGTAGAGACGGGGTTTCACCATGTTGACCAGGATGGTCTCGATTTCTTGACCTCATGATCCACCCGCCTCGGCCTCTCAACGTGCTGAGATTACAGGTGTGAGCCACCATGTGTGGCCTACTCCAGTATCTTTATTTCAAGGGCTCAGAAGCTGTCTGTGGCCTGAGGTGCTGTCCTGCACAGTGTGGCCCCGAGATCTTTGGGACTTTGGTGTCTGGGAAGTCCCCCTGAGATGAGGAGGCTCTTTTCCTGGGAAAAAATGAATTTGGGGCCAGATATGTACTAACTTCTTCAAAGTGCACACTTGGAGTAAAGGCAGTTGAGCAAGGCCCTTCCCTGGAGGATCTGACAGTCCAGGGTCTGAGGAGGGCATCGAAGGTGAAGTCACTGGGTGTCTTCAGGAGGGAGAACTGGGGATACTAAGTGGGGTGAGAGCACAGAAAAAGACCTGGAAGGGACAGAGGGAGAGCAGGCACTCACATTTCCTTATTTAATCCAGACTCGGGCGTTTTCTTCCTCTTTGCTGCAGAGGAAACTGAGTCACAGCAGGTCGACTAAGTTGTCAGTGCTGGACACGGTAGAATTCTGGGACGCTCTGGGGACTCCTGGACGTTTGTGGGAAATTCTGGAAGTTTTGAGAGGACTTAGCCAGGGGCAACCCTCAGGGAGGCCCCCTAGGCCCGCTGGCATACCCAGTATTGCCTCATTTAGCATCCCCACATTCCTGGGACAAGATTCCAAGAGAATGAGGTGGAACAGTAAGGTTGCAGGGGCTCAGCTGCTCCTGGCTCTAAATAGTAAAATGCCTGAGCGAGAGTGGTGATGGTCTTGAGTGGCTCCACAGAAGAAGTCTGCAGGCCAGGGATTCTGCAGACAGGGGGATTCCAAGTGCGGCTCAGCGGCATTACTGGGAGCCGGCACCTCCTGTCGTCTGGTTCCCCAGCCTCTGCATGCGCCGACTTTAACCTCACGAAATGGGGGCTCCAACGCCAGGCCCTGCCTTCTCACACAGTAAGACCCAAAGACAGGGTTGCAGGGGGGACTCTTGTCCCAGGAATCTCTTCACTGGGGAGAAAGCGCTTTCCCAGAAGCAGATCTCTCCCAGAGACCCCCTGCCAAGCTCCCCTTGAGTTCTGAGGTCAGAACTGGGTCCACGGGGCCACTCTTAGCTGCAAGGCATGCTGGGAAAGTGAGTGCCTCTAGCACTTTCGGTTCCGATTGTGGGATGTGGATTGTGTCGACGAGGAAGGAAGCTGAGAACTAGCAGGGGAGCCGTGCCTCACTGTGCGGCACCCACAGGTTCACATCCACAGCTTCAACCAACCTCAGATTGAAAATATTCCAAAATCAAACCCAATACAAATAACAGTGCAACCATAAAAATAATACCAAAACACAGTGTAACAACTATGCACATAGCATTTACATTGTATTAGGTGTCATCAGTAACCTAGCATGCATTGGTTATATGCAAACAGTGTGCCATACTACAGAGGGACTCGAGCAGCCGTAGATTATGATATCTGAGGGGGACCTGGAATCAATTCTGTATTTCTAGGATAAGGAATTGACTCCTCCCATATTCATCACCAAGTTACTTCCTTGGGATTCGTCTTCTATCAGTAATCCGGGTGCACATTTCCCTAGCTAGATTGATGGGCTGCCGTGTCTCCATATCTTCAGCACAGTGCTGGGCATGAAGTAGGTTTTGAACAAACAGATGAATAAATGAGTGATTCAGAGTATCTCAGGATTCAACTGCAGACCCATCTCCTCCTGGCGTCAGCCCACCATCCCAGCTGTCACATGGGTTTGCCCAGACTCTCTTGTAGCTAGGAGCAGGGGTGGAGACGTTTGTTTAGTTGTGAATTTATTTCCAGGAGCCTGCCAGGAGCCAGGTCCCAGTTAGGTGCTGGGGATGGTGAGTGGGACATATGATGTGCCCCCATTAGATAGTCAATGAATCATGCAAATGAAGGAGACACTTGTGGTGGCGGGGGACAAGTCACCCTGAGAACTGTCCCAGCCTGGGCTGGCGGTCAGAGGCGCTGCCCTGGGGAAGTGACAGTGAGTTGGCACTGGAGGAAGGGGAAGCTGATGGGTGAGGAGGGGAGGGCAAAGGTTGGCAAAGCTTTCCAGGTGGAGGGACAGCACGTGATGTCAACATCCTGTGGCAGGTGGGGGAAATAGAGTAAGCACCATTTGTCTGTGGCCCTTAGAGGTAGGGGCACCTGGTAGCCCTGGATAAGGCTCAAGTGGGCTGCAGATCTGGAGGGGAGGTGATGGTGGGAAGCCCACCTGTGCCCACTTAGGACAAGCCAACCCTAAATTAGGATGGGGGAGAGTTACGATCAACAACGGCCCCCACCTCGTGAGAAGATGGAGGGGGTTCCCTAGAGCAGGTGAACCCCACGGCCTCCCACTTTCCCACCACCTCCCCACACCTCTATTCTCTAGCCCTCTCTTCCTGGAGGGCCCTGGTCTTAGACCTGGCCTCTTCCCCAGCTGTGCCTGAGGGCAAGTGTTGGCCAGGCCCTGTCTAACCCTCCCGGAGGGCAGTTCAGTGGCTACCCCAGTCTTGCCTGGGTCTTGGGACAGCCTGAGATTTATGTCCAAGATCCGTGAGCTTAAAACTCCTCATGTTTGCCCTGCAGATGTTTCACGTGCAATTTGGGAATTTGGGAACGCTCAAAATAGCATTTGCCCATAAAATCGCCTGAAATGCAGTCCAAATGTGTCTGTAAAAAGTAACCAAAGAGCTATTTATTGTTATTAGTTTACGTTCTTCGGGCTTCCACGTGGGGCTGGGCGTTGATTTAATTGGGTGCCAGACAAGTTTGGGGGTGACCTCAGAGGCTGACGTGGACATGCTGGGCTCTGTTTTGCAGAGAGAAGCCAGTAATCAGCACATTCTCCTCACTGGCTCTGACATCTGACCAGAACACATGCAGAAAGCCCCGTTGGCCTTTCCGAGACATTCTCCTTAAGGTAAATTCCTAAAAATCCCGGCAAGAGTCCAAGCCCGTGCATACCTATGCCAAAATCTAGAAAAAAGGAGCAGACTGTAAGATGATAAAATTATAATTAGGCAATCCCCTTCCAAAAGAGCCCATAGCAATCCATTGCTTCTACTCTTATTTTGGTAAAGCACACCTCACATATGAGTCACTATTTTAACCATTTGGAAATGTGCGATTCAGTGGCATTTAGTACATTCACAGCACAGGGCAACCATCGCCACGAACTCCAGAACATTTTAACCACCCGCAGAGGAAACCCTGCACCCATTCACAGTCCCTCCCTATTGTGCCTCACCCCAGCCCTTGTCAACCGCAAGTCTACCTTCTGTCTCTATGGATTTTCCTTTTCTGGATATTTTGTGGAAATGAAATTATGCGCTCTGCAACCTTTTGTGTCCAATGAGCACATGAAAAGATGCTGACCATCATAAGCTTTCAAGGAAATGCAAATCAAAACCACAAGGAGATGCCACCTCACACCCACCAGGATGGCTGTCATCTAGGAATGGAAAGTCACAGCGTTGGTGAGGATGTAGGAGAACAGGAGCCTGCGTTCACAGCTGGTGAGGGACAAATGGTACCATTGCTACGGACACCCACTGCTTCCCAACAATCACTCACGACTCAGCCGCTGGCTGGGCTTGCTCGGGCTGAAGGAGAAGGAGCCAGTGGGGGTCCCATGCCTGTTGGAGCCCCAGACCTCCTGCATAGCAGCCGTGTGACCTTCAGGAATTCACTCGACCTCTGTGAGTCTTTGTTCTTCATCTTTTACCTCCCAAGATTCTGTGAGGCCAAAATAAATCACAAGAATAGCTGGTGAGGACCTCCCCATGTGTCCCCTGCAGCCCGTCTGGCCTGGTTCCTTCCTGAATCTATCCCTCCTGTACTACCCACCCCCTCCACCCCTTGCCACAGGGCTGGGGCTCAGTGCCTCACACAGGCAGTTCCTGCCCCGGGGCCTTTGCACTTGCTGGAGCCACCTGGAATGTGCCCTCCCTCACCTCCTTCACACTTCTATTCAAACGCCACCTTTCAGTGACACCTGCCTTCAGTGCCCTACCAAAAGCTCTGACCCCTTCCCTAGCCCTGGGTACTCCTGTTGCTTTACTCCTGTCGATTACAGCACAAGGACTTTTACTTTTGAGCTTTGTGAACTCACTTTCTTCCCAACAGAATGTGAACGCCACAAGGCCTAAGTAGTGTCGGTCTATTCAACACCAGCTCCTGAGCACGAGGCCAGCGCAGAGGGGCCATTCAAAAGATGCTGTTGGAACGATGGACAGACTGTCGGCTCCACATGAGGTAGGTGTCTTGAATGACACGTGTGCCAGGCAGGTTTTCTTGCACACACGGAAGTCAGGGTCTTCCAGTGACATCCTGTCTCCCTCGCTGCACGTGGCCCAGCACACCCACGTTGTGAGGGTTGCACACGAAGACAGGCTGGTGCAGGCTGAGTTCGGCTCTTGTTGGCAAGCAGCACAGACACCCTGGTTCTGGCTTAGGTGACAAATGGGGAATTTATAAGGATACAGGGACGTGGCTGGACCTTGGAGGGGGACAGGCAAGTCCCCAGGAAGGTGCAGGAATTCTGTCTCTCCTTTCCTCCCGCTGTCCCTTCCCTTTTTCTCTTTCGTCTCTGTGTTTCTCTCTCTATCTGTCCTTTCCCTCTCGCCTCTCTCTCGGTCTTTCTTCTCTCTGTGTCCTCGTGCTTTTCTCCATGGTTCCTCTCCCCTCCACCCATGTGGTCCGTGTCTGAGAAACATTTCCCCAGCAGTGTGTGTCTGTAGCAACCTAACACTGCGTGCATTCTCTCTCTCAGTCTCAAGTCCAAGTTCCCTGATGGGGGATTCTGATCTCCCTTTGGGACAGGCTGCTCTCTTGAGCCCATCAGCTGTGTGTGAGAGTATCAGGCACATTGTAGCAGAAGGCTTTAGGGTGGGAGTTGGGGGACAGAGGGGTGAGCCAGGCAGTTGAGGGACTCCGTCATGAACTGGGAAGCCTTTGCAAAAGCTGCTCACCACACGAAGGTAAAGGGGATACAGGCTACACACCCGCATTTCCTCATTTGCCCACTTGTCCATCAAAGACCTCTTGAGTGCCTACCTCATGCCAGCTACTGTTCTAGGGTCTGGGTCTACACTGGTGGATCAAATATATGGACATTCCTACCTTTATTAAACTTACAACTGAGTAGAGGAAAGGCTGCCTAGAGAAGTAAACACGTGACCGTACAGTCCTTAGTGCTCGGAGAAGCTCGGTGAGGTGAGATGACAGTGAGGGCAGCAGGGCAGCTGTGGCTTGGCCCCTGGCAGGCAGAGAAGGCCTCCCTGAGGACCTGAGTGAAAGGGATGAACCGGGCCGCACTCCAGGCAGGTGGCCCAGTCTGTGCAAAGGCCCTGTGGCAGGTGCATGTGTGTGTCTGAAGATAGGAACATGGGAGAAATGTTCAGGTGGCAGACACCTGAGGCAGGCCATGCACAGGCGGGAGAACCCACCTACTTCCAAGCCCTTCCGCAGGCATCAGGCCATCCCCATGTTCTTTGTTGCTGCCATGAAAACATCTCAAGAGAACAACAGGGCTTCTTTGGGGACCCGAGACTGTGACAGAACCTGCAATTTGGAGCCCAGTTGCTTAGATTGGAGTCTCAGGGAAGCCACTGGCCGCCTATGGAACTCTGACCTGCTGCTTGGCCTTTCGGGCCTCGGTTTCCCCATCTGTAGGGGGGCCCTAAGAGCTGCCCCCATGGCCATGAGTATCCCATGAGGTCTCACACGGGCACCTGTGGTGCCCAGTGGTCACGTCCTGCTTCGGGGCAGCGTGTGTGTGTCTCTGGGCCCCGAGGAGGGCTCCGCTCGGGAAGGTAAACAGCTGCAGGAACTATAAGGCTGCGATTGTGCGCTTGCCGACGGCAAAGATTACAGAGCTCGTTTTTCAGGGATCTGTGATGACAGTTGCGGCCTGGGGTTGGGGGAGCCTCAGCCGGCTCCCTCCGCTGCTGCAGCCTCCCGGCCGGCTGTGCGGGAGCTCGGGGTGCAGAATGAGGGCTGTGCCTGGCGGCGGTCTTTGTGCCTGTTGGACAGATGGAGGCTGGCTCAGAACGAGTGACTTTCAGGCGGCTGTCTCACTTGTCAACCCCCTTCGCTGTGTCCCAAGCAGGAGGCAGGAATTCTTGACAGGAAAAGCTGAAAGATAGGTCCCCACTGGACCATATAGATAATCTGCCGGGGGCCTCTAAACCCCAGGAAAGGCCAGGGCCTGCCAGAGGCCTCACCCTGAGGGTCCCAGGGGCCCTGTCAATCACGGCCAATACAGGAGCGGTGGGGACGGGTCAGGCCGGTGTTTAAGAAAGCCCGGCATTGTTTTTAAAGGTTAACCCGTTTGCATCTTGGGTTTCATCGGGAAGTCTGTGTGGTCACACCGGCCAATTTAGCATTTGCTGGGAGCTGGGTGAGATGGGCCGTGAGGAACAGCCCCCTGGGGGCCCTCCGGTAGTTCTGTGGTCATGACTTACCGGGAACACAGGCGGGGAAAGGGCGCATTTTTATCCCATATTTGGTGATGCGGTGGGCTTCAAGTTCTTCTTTCTCTCTCATTTGTCAGGATCTTAATGAGAAACCCCAAAAGGATTTAGAGATTTCCCTTTCCCAAGGACAGGAAATAAATGGGAACTTCCTAGGGAATTAGGGGAAAACCTGTTGCAACTTAAGACAGTAGTCTTTGCTGTCTGTGTGTGTGAGTGTGAGAGCATGAGAGTGTGTGTTAGAGAGACAGGGACAGGGGGAGATAGGAATGGAGGGAGAGAGACAGAAACAGAGAGACTAGAGACAGAGAGAAACCAAGAAAAAACAGAGACAGAAAAACAGAGTGAGACAGAGACAGGGAGAGATGGACACACAAAGAGAAAGAGAAAGAGAGAGAGAGACAGAGAGAGAGAGACACAGAGAGA
>PVKV010027090.1:0-26960 GCA_004027835.1 Alouatta palliata
ATGTGCCTGTGTGTGTAGTGTGTGTGCTGTGTGTGTGTGTGCTGTGCCTGTGTGTGTGTATGCTGTGCCTGTGTGCGTATGCTGTGCCTGTGTGTGTATGTGGTGTGTTTTCTGTGCCTGTGTGTGGTGTGTGTACTGTGTGTGTGTATGCTGTGCCTGTGTGTGTGCTGTGCGTGCTATGTATAAAAGCACAATCCACAGTGCTAAACCTGAATCCACAGATTCTCAGGTACCTGCATATCAGAAAATATCTTCTACTACCAAGTTTTCTGTGTCCTTCGTCTGCCTGGCATTCTGGAGGGGTGTGGTCTGTGTTGATCTGGAAGGTACTGGGGTCACATTTGCTCAGTAGCCGGCATTCTGGAGGGATGTAATGCACATTGATCTGGAAATCACTGGGGTGAGATTCGCTCAGTTCCCAGCATTCTGGAGGGGTGTGGTCTGTGTTGATCTGGAAGGTACTGGGGTCACATTTGCTCAGTAGGTGGCATTCTGGAGGGATGTAACGCACATTGATCTGGAAGGCTCTGGGGTGAGATTCGCTCAGTTCCCAGCATTCTGGAGGATGTGGTCCATGCTGATCTGGAAGGCTCTGGGGTGAGATTCACTCAATTCCCAGTATTCTGGAGGGACATGGTCCATGTTGATCTAGAGAGCACTAGGTGAGATTCGCTCAGTTCCCGGCATTCTGGAGGGATGTGGTCCATGCTGATCCAGAAGGCTCTGGGGTCAGATCTGCTTGGTTTCTGGCTTTCTGGGGAGACATGGTCCAAGTTACTTTGAAAGGCATCCGAGTCAGATTCACTCAGTTGTGGCATTCTCAGGGGATGTGGTCCACACTGATACAGAAGGGACTTGGGTGAGATTTGCTCAGTTCCCAGCGTTGTGGTGGGATGTGGTCCATGCTGATCTAGAAAGTACTGGGATCACATTCACTCAGTTCCGGGCATTCTGGAGGATGTGGTCTATGTTGATCTGGAAGGCACTTGGGTCAGATGTGCTCAGTTCTCACCATTCTGGAGGAATGTGGATCATGCTAATCCAGAAGGCACTGGGGTCAGATTCACTCAGTTCCCGGCATTCTGGAGGGAGGTAGTGCACATTGATCTGGAAGCACTGGGGTCGCATTAGCTCAGTTCCCAGCATTTTGAAGGGATATATGGTCCCCATTGATCCAGAAAGCACTGGGGTGAGTTTTGCTCAGTCCCCGGCATTCTGGAGGGTGTGGTCCACTTGATCCGGAAGGTGCCTTGGTGAGATTCTCTCAGTCACCAGCATTCTGGAGGGTGTGGTCCACTTGATCCGGAAGGGGCCTTGGTGAGATTCTCTCAGTCACCAGCATTCTGGAGGGTGTGGTCCACTTGATCCGGAAGGGGCCTTGGTGAGATTCTCTCAGTCACCAGCATTCTGGAGGGTGTGGTCCACTTGATCCGGAAGGGGCCTTGGTGAGATTCTCTCAGTCACCAGCATTCTGGAGGGTGTGGTCCACTTGATCCGGAAGGTGCCTTGGTGAGATTCGCTTAGTCCCCGGCATTCTACAGGGATGCGATCCATGCTGATCGGGAAGTCACTGGCGTCAGATTCACTCGGTTCAAACCCTGCCTCGTCTCCACCTGCCTGACCTTAAGCAGGTTGCCTTGTCACTCTGGGCTTCATTTGCCCATCTGGAAAACGGAGGTTTTAATGGCGCTCACCACGCAGGATTGCCGTTCATTTCACCAGGAGCCTTCCTGCAAGCATGGAGGTTAGTGCTGGAGGGCAGAGCTGGGCGATGTTTGGCAGCGGTCACAGTCATCGCAGGAGGGTTTTTAGTTGTGAAAAAGTTGTCCTTAATTACAGATACCCACTGGAGTTTATGAAGATTACTTTAAATATTTAGTCTATGTCAATTCTAAGTTAAAAGTCTGCTTTGCAAGTTACGAGAGCAGTAGAATGGCCTCTGTAAACCACCATGAATACAAATGCCCCCCTTACCTGCCTCGGACCCCAGTGCTCCTGTTCTGTCCCTGGGCCTCTTCAGGAGGTGCTGAGAAGGAAAGAAAGGGGACGCCTGAGGGGCACCTTCCCTCCCTCCCCATGGCTCCGGAAGCGAATCTGGGGACCCAGGAGGGGATGGGGTGCGTGCCTGGGAGAGCAGAGCAGCACAGGGCAGGCGGGCGTGTGCCCAAGACACACACGTGGCCTCTCCCACCCTTCATTGGGGATCGTTTTTCCTCTCCAAATTTGTTACTGAATCTGTTATCTTAAAGGATACCTTTCACATTTGTCTGAAAACAGAATTTCCATTGGCTTCCATGAAAACCAAGGCTGGCACTCGTACAGTGAAGATGGTAATAAAACATGGCAGGGACCCTGAGGGTGCGGATGCCACGCCCTGTCCTGAGCACCTCAGGGCTAAGAGCTCCTGCAATCCTTTCCTTTCCGTAAGCCCATCAGCCAAGTACATTTCATTGCCATTTTCAGGGAGAGAAACAGGCACAGGACAGTGAAGCCACTTGCCTCGGTCACACAGTGGCAGAGCTGGGGTTTCGCTCCTTTCACGAAACCACTGCAGTGTATCCTGGACACCCAGTCATGTGACTAGAAACAGGAGTCTTCCAACCCACAGCATCACGCAGCGTAAGGAAAGGGATCCCTTGCGGCACCTAACCCCATAGAGGGCAGCACCCGGAGTTGCAGCTGGAAATAACAGAGGCCATCAGCTTCCGGCGAGTGAGATCTTCACACTGAGCCCCACTGTGACGACGCATTCGAAACGTTTGCTGCAGTCCGCTGCATAAACACTGCAGGGAAAGTGAAAGTGGCAGGCGAGGGAGGGGCAGCTCTCACGGCGGCACCGGGAGAACCAGAACCAGGCACATGTAGTTCTCTGGGCCTCCCGTCCTGCCAGAGCCTCGACACCCCGAATCCGGAGCAGCGGCAGAAGACAGGGTGCCGTGGGGCGTGCGCAGAGGCAGAGGTTGGGGCTGCAGGAACCCGCCAGGGTGGCCTGGAACTCGCCTTTCACCTCCCGCAGGAGGCTCTGCCTGGCTGAGACAAGCTCTTCTGTGGAAGACCCACGTTGGGTATTCCCGTCGGGTTCTCTCCCGGGCAGCTTCATGTTGCCTTAAGATCATCCTGGCTCCAGTGCTTACCCTCCGCGGTGCAGTGCGTTACCCTGAAACTTAGCTTAAGACAACCATGTCTTATCTCACAGTTTCTGTGGGCCTGGGGTCCTGGTGTGGACCAGCTGGAGGTCCCAGCTGGGTCCCCAAAGGCTGCGATTAGGGTGTCCTCTCAGCTCTCAACACAGAGTGTGTCCCCAGGCCCTCTGTGCTGTTGGCCCCGTCCACTGGCCCTGTCTATGGGCCCTGTCCACAGGGTCTCCCATCAGCAGCCCCACGTGGCAGCGGGGTTCCCTTGGAGCTGGAAAACCATTTGGGGGAGCCCGGTTGCAGCCTTAGAAGCCACCTCTGCTACCTTTGCCATCCTCCAGGCATTGGAATGGAGTCACCCCGTCCAGCAGTGCTCAGGGGAGAGAATTCGAGGAGGCCGGAGTCCCTGGGCCATCTTGGAGGCTGCCGGCCACATGGACATTTCAAGAATAAGCCCGTTCAATTTCAGTACACTCACCTTGCCACGGGCTCAGTTTAGGAGCATTTCTTATTTCTCTGTTTTTCCAAACTTTCTAACTTCCTTTGTTCCCCGTCATCTTAATGTAAGGCTTTCCACAAAGAGCTCCTGATATCACAGCCTTTCCCCAAGACCAGTCTCCAGCAGCAGCAGCTTGAAAACAGCTATTTTGGCCACTGGAGGTAGGAAGGTCCCCTAGCGTTCCTGTAGACACCTCCCCCTTGGCCTCACCTCCTTCCGAGGTGCAGGGGGCAGGAGAGAGGGGCAGATTCAGCGGCGCGGGACAGCAGCGTGGCAGGTGTCTGGAATGGCACACATGCTCTTCTGGTGGCGTAGGTTGTGTTCATTTAGCCGAAATCCATTTTTAAAACCCTAGACCTGTAGACTGATGAGCAGATGAGACTGAACGGAGCTGGCACCTGCCTCTGCGTGTTGCCAGAGATTATTATCCACCCTATGCTGGAAGCCTGATGCTGAGCCTCGGTCCGGGGCTCTCACCAAAGCCACCCCACGCCCTCCGGCAGATAGGAGTGTGCGTGGAGGGGACTGAGCCATCCAGTAGACGTGGGCACGCAGCCCCGTGCTCCCCACGGGCTGGGAGAGGTGCACCCCTCAGCTTGCTTCTCTGAGAGGAGACATCCATGCTCACCAGTCATGCTCGCTGCCCATGCTTTCTTATAAATACGTAGCCCACGCCAGTCAGAGTGAGAAGCCTTCAGACCTACAGCCACAGTGCTTTTGTGAGTGGGTCAGAGTGTAGGATAAAGTCTGCACGGCTGTGGCCACAGCAGTTTGCGTGGGAAGGGCACTGGGGCAACGCTGAGGGAGGGAGGAGGCGCCCTGGAAGGTGCGTTTGGAGCTGCTGTGGCAGAGACCCCTGGCTTCTTTGCTTGTGCGTGGCAGAACCGCAAAGATGGCAAGGCTCACACGATGCCTGTGATCATGTTCTATGGAAAATAGAGAATAGAGGCCATTATGTTTTTCAAGGACTGATAGTATTATTGAATTACTATTCAAATAATAACTGTTATTAATACTGTTCTGTGGGGAGGCTTGGAGGCTCTGGCGGAGACCCGCGAGCTCAGGCTGTAGATGGGAGCAGCTCCAAGCCTGCCTGGGTCCGTAGCTAAGCACGGAGTTCTCCCCTGGGAAGAATGTACTTGGCGTGGGTGTGCACAGGAGCGTGTGTGTTTATTGAGACTCTGGCACTGACCGCCTTGGGATTCTTCATCTACTTCTCAACACTTTGGTTTTCTCATCTGCAAAACTGGAAAAAACGATGCCTGGATCCCATGGCTTCTCTGGGAGTGGAAGGAGATAAACTATGGAGAAGCAGCTCGACGGGACGGTGCTGCTGCCGCCAGGCTGACTAGAAAGTGCTCGCCTTTCTCCACGTGAGTGAGCACGTGTCCATGTGAGAGACGGTGCGTGTGCACGTGGGAAATGATGAGCGGTCCCAGCACTGACATGTTCTGAAGGTGAGGGACTCAGCATTCGGTCTCAAACAAATGGAAGATGCCGAGCCCGCAGCTGAACCAGCCAGGGTTCCTTGATGGGGAGAGGATACACAGGGGTGGGTGAGGGTGCCCTCACGGCCACTGACCTGGGGCTCCTGGTGTGGGGAAGGGACGCAGGGGAGGAGGTCTGGAGGTGCCGCCGTGTGTGCTTGGCTGATGAGATGAAAGGGAGCCAGCCTTTGATGGGTCTGAGGAAGGGCTGGTGGAATTCCCAGGGAGGGAAAGGAAGCCGGTCCAGTGGATGAGGTAGGGGTGATGGAGGCTGAGGGGGTGGATGGAGGGGACCGGGCCCGGGACTCCTGGAGGCTGACCGCCATCAGCGTAGGGGGATGGGGAGTGAGGTCAGACAAGGCATGACCGGCAGAACGTACTGGGGTCTGATTGTGGGAGGACAGAAGGCAACCCTCAAGCCTCACCCCAGAAATGGACATTGAGGACAGAGAGGCTGTCGTCATGGAAACTGGCAAACCCAGTGGAGGGAAAGTGGCTGGCCCGGTTCCGAACGCGCTTGGACCAGTGAGTCTGGTTTCCCCAGAGCGTCCCTGGAGGCGCTGCCTCTCTTCCCACCGTGCGTGAGGGCTCTCCGTGTTTGGGGCACTACTCTCTAGAAACGGCCTTTTAAAATGCATTCTTGATGGTGGACGTGATCTTTCAGATTTGTTTCTTTCTCAATACTCTAAAGCCATTCAGAGATAAGGACAGTTCAACTGGAGGAGTGACCAGGTTGAGTGTGGGGAATCACAAGTGAAAAAAGGCTAGAAAACTTAAGACTAGATTTCTGGTTTTGTCTGGGCATATCTCTGGAAACAATTCCAAATGGGAATTTCAGAAATGACTGAGCAAAGTTGAAGTAGATATATCACTTCCTCAAGTGTGTGAATGCAAACGTGTGAGGAGAGACATGGTTACACGTGGCAGATTCGTGAGCATTTTAAAAGTGGTTTCAGTGCACGGCAGTGCCCTGTTGCAGATTATATGCTAATGTTGTGCCAGGCTTGCTAGAATGCCAGCGTGCATCCTGGGGCACCAACGGAGGACATGCGATGGCTCCGTGCAGTTGGCCACGTGGCAGCTGAGGGTGAATCGCGTGGAATCCTGCACCAGCAATGCTCCGTCTCAGCGACAGCTCACCCTGAGTCTTCTCCGTGTTGTGTCAGAATGAAAAGCAACTGGGTCGGGCGCACTGGCTCCCGCCTATAATTCCAGCACTTTGGGAGGCAGAGGCAGGCAGATCACCCGAGGTTAGGAGTTTGAAAACAGCCTGGCCAACATGGTGAAACCCCGTCTCTACTAAAAAGACAAAACAATTAGCCAGGTGTTGTGGCACGCACCTGTAATCTCAGCTACTTGGGTGGCTGAAGCAGGAGAATCACTTGAACCTGGGCAGCGGAGGTTGGCAGTGAGCCAAGATCACACCACTGCCCTCCAGCCTGGGCAACAGAGTGAGACTCTGTCTCAATAAAAAGAAAAAAGAAAAGAAAAGCTACTGGCTACTTCCTAGATTTTTGTTCACATTGGATCTAAATATGTATAGGCATATTTGCAATATAAAATCAGAAAGTATCACTTGATAGTGACTCCTTTTCAGTAGAATCCAGGTACAAAGGTGAGCTTTGTCAGGCTGTTGCTGTTCTTTCATCTAATTGGAGCCTATTTTCATACATGAAAATACACATGGGCACTTTTCTTATAGAATATGTAAACAGTACAGAGGTAGGTTATGTAACTGAAACAAACATTTGCCTGAATTACCTGAATTATTGTTCTACTTTTAATTCCAAAATAACCCAAGGAAAAGTTTACAAATATTGTAATGAATATGTAGTATGTAACTGACAAAATAATGTGAAAGAGATTTTAAACAAAAAGTAGAGATGACCTGGATATTCTTCACAGCAGTATTTTGCTTCCATTCATCTGAACATAACAGCATTATTTAGCCATTTTTTTAAAAAGTTAGATTCTTGTTCATGTGGTAATGAGTCTTTCTTAAAAACATCGAATCTAAGGAATTTTAGCTCAGTTTTGTAAAGAATCAAATCTAGTCATGAACATACAATATATATACTACATTGAACATTAACTATTAAATACATGCCTTATGGAATTCTTCTGTAAATAATAAAAAGTTAGATCTTTACTAAGAGGTTAATTAAAAGTAATAGCTCTTCTAGACTAGAATCTAGAAACTGAAAACCAGATTGATCTCTAGGGAGACTGCACTGTTTGTAAATACCTGTACTTATGAACAGCCTTTTTTCAGAATGCTAATTTTAATGGACAAAACTAATAATGGCAATAATGAAGCCTTGAGGCTTTTCCTGTTCTTTGAATTATAACTTTGAAGTTTGGAGGGGAAAAAAAAAAGTCTAAACATTCCTATGTATTTGTCAGCCAATCCTGTAAGCAGAAATGTTTGCTGAAACACATTTCTGGTTTTTAAGGACATGGTTTCATGTAATCATGTCAAGCTATTGGTGGGATATCAGCTAGATCTCATCATGGAGTTCCTGTTTGGGTTTCAAAAGCTTCAGATTGATCGGCATATGAGCCAGCATGAGAACTAATAAGAAAACCTGAGTTGTGCTGTGATTTATTTTTCAAAGCAAAAAATGACTTGCATTGTTCTGCTTTGAGTAAGGAATTCATATTTTTCTTGAAACAAAGTGAAATAATTGGAAAAAATAATTTTAGTATTTCTCAATTTTAAAATAAGGGCATTGATTTTATAGCTATATCTCACCTTTGCTCACATAAGCAAGGTGGCCAAGTCTTGTCTTAAAGAATCTTCCCAGTTCATGAATGTGTCCTGTGGGGTAAACTGCTTCTCATGTGCACGGGCAGATGGTGAGGGTTCTACTAAGATGCAGTGTTCTCCTTCCCCATTGTTGCAATGGACTTTCCTTCTTTTACGATGAATAAGAATGTCTCACTAGTGTCGCATGCTTTTCCAAACATTGTCCTTTGAAAAAATAACCACCAGTGATTAACACATTTCAACTTAGAGTCACCCATGTTTGTCTGTGCAAGTGTCTTCATTTTTAAATCACCTCAATGCCAACTACTCTGCGTTCCCAGGAGGTTGACCTCTCAAACATCTTGTTTTCAAAATTCACTCGTTGATATTTTAAAATACTGTTTTCTTTAAATATTTGGATGAAAAAATGATTTATACATATACCTACCATATTTTTAAGGATTTTTATTTTTATATAATAATTTTAAATATTTTT
Organism: Alouatta palliata; assembly: GCA_004027835.1. Classification (NCBI taxonomy): domain Eukaryota; kingdom Metazoa; phylum Chordata; class Mammalia; order Primates; family Atelidae; genus Alouatta; species Alouatta palliata. The sequence continues at coordinate 8,363 of PVKV010027090.1, forward strand.
AAAATGGATTTAGATATCAAAAGTATTTTAAATACTATTTGTGTACTATAAAATTATAAATTACTATTTTAGTTTAAAAAACAAAATTTATTTAGACTTTCCAAAATCAAGAGTCTCAGGAGTTTTTTAAATCATTTTCCACCTTACCATATTATTTTATTTTAAATTTCCAATATAGGAGTTTTGCTTTATAATAATCATGTTTCCTTAACTGTCTTTCTCTATTTTGTTTAAAAATACATTTTCTTTGATAATTTGGTGCACCGGATATTTATTCTAATCACTTAAATGTGTGATCTCTAACAATTTGGTGTTCCTTAAATTGAAAATGAGATTCTTATCACAGAACATTAGGTTTTACACATAACAAATGTGAAATGCACTTTAAAAGAAGTATTGGCAGGATCAACAAATCATTTTTAAACTATTTATATTGTGTAGCTATTTTGTAGGTCTTGGAGAATTTTACATATGTTATATTTTTTATTCATCAGCCAAACAACCCTGAGTTTTGTATGAATAATATGCTCATTTGTCATATATAAATTATTTCAATCAATGTCTCTCAAAAACATTTTGTGTCATGTTTAAAAGTTTTCTCGAAAATGTTATTGAAATCATGTAAATTGAAATTTATTATTAAATGAAGTCTAAGCTCTCATTACCAAAAGAAAAAGAAAAAAGAAAAAATCCTCACATCATTATTCATTCTTCAAATTAGCTGAATCTAGTCTCACATTATTGCCGAGACACTTTTATAAAGTATTTTCAGGAATTAGAAGATACATTTTCCTGCCCTGGAAATAAAAAGGGAATTTAAAATAAAGAAAAATAGAATGGAAATCCGGCGAGTAACTTACCAGTTTCTGAAGCAGTAGACTAAAAGAATCTGCACGTCAAATACACACACGTTCTTCTAATGAACCCCCTAGACCCAAGGGCTGAGAGTGTGGGTCCCCCTTCAGCTTGGGGGGTCCAGTTCTGCAGCCCCACCTTGGGGGAGGGGTGGCGGGAAGAAGGGGAGGGAATTGTGGCCTCTCAGACGTCAATCACCGTCTGCCACCCAGAATATACTGTGGCAGGTGCAGCAAGGCCTGGGCGAGGAAGGGTGCTGTCCGCCTGTCAATACCGCAGGAAGCGTTTCCGGCCCTCTAGCGATCTTTAAAGTGACCAAAATTGAGCTGAATGAGTGCCACCTCCTCACCCAACCTTCCTCAAAGCACTGGAAAGACAGGTCATTCAATTTAGATTAAATCAGGAAAGGAGTGCTTTGGTGTTGGAAGTGAAACCCTGGGACGGCGGAAGAAGTGACTGAGGAGAATCGTTTTATTTATTTTCGGTTCACTGTCATGTCATGTGTGTAAAGAAAGCAAAACCCGCTCTAGGGCCTGGCGCCTCGCGCTTGCCCCGGGCTGGGATCCCCCTTGCTCTGGGGTCGCCGGGCCTCTGGCCGCCCCAGGACCCCCAGACGACAGGGCCTGCGTCCCCCTCGCCCTGTCTGAGGCCCAGGGAGGCCGCGTGGGGTCCGCGCCGCGGTGGAGACGGAAGGGCTGGACATGGCCTGGCCAGGCGAGACCCTCACCGGCACCCGGACAATCCCGGCCACTCTCGCCTCCTGTCGGAGTCCCCGGCCCCTAGGAGGCTCCCGCAATCGAGGGCGAGGAGGGCGGCGGGGAAGGTGGCGCGAGGTCGCGGCGGGCTGGGAGGGTGGCCGGGGCCCCTCTGGCCTCTGCCAGGAGCCGGCCTAGAGGCGACGCGCGGGTCCTCCTCTGCTCCCCCGCCCGGCCCCACGCGCCTCTGCCCAGACCTCAGGTGCGCCGGATGCTCGGCCAGGACAGGGCCGTGGTGGAGGCGCCGTCGCAGCCCCTGCGCTCAGGGTCGTGGAAGGACCCGCGCCGCTCCCACGCCCGCCCACTCCCCGGTGCCCCAGGCCCTGCCACTGCAGCAGGAGCCAGGACGCCCCGAGGACCCCGCGGCCGAGCCCTGGGCTTTCGAGCCCCCCCGCTCCCAGCCTACCCCGTTCCCAGCGCGGTGCAGCCAGACCCCAGGGCGCTCGGGGCACCTCGGAGGCCAGGCCCCCAGTCCGGGAGGGGACTCCTCTGCCGCAGCCCCAAGGCTCTGCGATCCCTCCCAGTTCCCGCGGGGAGTCCCAGGAACACCCCCCACCACAGGCACACAGACACCAGACACGCGCACACACAGACGCGCGCGCGCGGGCCGTTGCTATGGAGAGGCCGGTTACCAGCCAGGCTGAGGGCAGCAGGTCCCCTCCTGCGGGCCTCCCTCCCCTCCCGTCCCTCCTCTCCGCGATCTTCCCCCTCTTCCCGCCTCGTCTCCCAAGGCCCCCGCCCCGCTAGCGCCACCTCCCCTGCCCTCCTCTTTCTCTGCCCAGGGCCGGGCCTGAGGTCGATGGGACGCCGAGGCACCGGAGGAGGATGGCAGGGAGAGGCGGGAATCGCTGCCACTCGACTCTGCCCGAGAAGGTCCCTGCGAGGGCAGCCTGGGGCCGAGCGCGGGGCGTGGGCCCTGGGGGAACCGGGGTACAGCTTCTCTCTGACCTGCCCGCCGCGCCGGGGACGTCCAGTCCACCAGCGCACATGAGGGCCGCCGTGCCACCCCCGAGCCAGTGTACAGGGGTTTCTTCAGGCCTTGCCCTGAGCATGGGGACCCGAGAGGGCCACGGTGATTTACCCCCTCTCCGCCTACAGGAGGGCTACACTAACGGGCAGAGGACCCCAGTGCCCACTGATGGGCAGCCGCAGTTTCTCGCCTCTCGCGCCGGCGCCGAGCCGCACTGGACCTCCTGCAACGGGCTCAGGGCCGCGGGAACGCGAGGCCACCTCTTTGCCCTGGGGCTTTATGAAGCGCTTTTTCCTTGCCCTATAAATACAAAACTAAATGGGGAACTCTGCCTTGGCCTGCGGTCACAGGAAACGGGGTTCTTCGGCCACTTTTAGGCAGGGGCCTGCAGTGGACGACCCCGCCTCTGAGCCCTGTCCCCCCTCCCGAGGCCTCCCCCCAGGTTTTACAGAACTTGCTTATAAGAGAAAAGCGCCCGGCGAGGCCCTCTGCGCGGGGCAGGTCTAGGGGCAGAGCCAGAGTGCAAGGGAGGGGAGGGGAGACGGTGGAAGCGCCGCCTGGGCCTGGCCTGGGGAGGTGGGGGTGTGGAGGGGTTGGCCCCAGAGGGGCCGGGAGCGGGCGCCGCGGGCCGCCGGGTGTGCGGCGGGAGGGGCGTCGGGTGGCGCGGGCCGCCGTCTCCAGCTGTCCCGGGCGCGGGGAACAATGGGCAGGCGGTGAGAGAGGGGGGCCTAGGAGGGGGCCGCTGGGGTTTCCAGAAAAGGAGAAACTAAAGAGCCCTCCGCAGACTGTCATCTGCGTGTGACAAGATCTGCGCCCCCCCTTCCTTTCTTCTCCTTGTTCCTGCAGCTGTGGGCCTCGGAGAGCGCATTGTACACACAGATGTTGGGTTTCAGCTCTCCGGCTCTCTCCAGCTCTGCGGGGGCGCCGCGCACCGGGGTGCCTCAACCTGTGGCTGTGGCCTGGGGGCCAGGGCTTGGGGAGGGAGAGCGTGGAGGGTGTGGGGTGGAGCGCGCGCCGGAGTCCGGGGCCCGCGGGTCCTGGTCTCCCCGAGACCCTAGCTCGGCTCGCGCGCTGCGGGCCTGACTGGCACCCCGGCCTGCGCCAGGGGCCGGGGGTAAGTGGGGAGGCTTGAGCGACTGGGAGCGTGGCCTGTGATTCTGCTCCACTCCTTCCGCCCGCAGGGCGGTGGTCTAGGCCAGGCCATTGACCTGGGGAGGGGGAAGGGCAAGGACGCGGCTCCCAAGCCTCGGTGTCCACCGCCATCTCCCTCCGGCGTTTTGGAAGGGCGGCCGGCATCGCCTGGACCAAATGGTGGCGAAGTCTCACCAGTTTCCGCGTCTGGCAAGACACTTTCTACGCGCATCCCGGACCTAAAAACTCGGGAGGGCCCTCGTAAAGTGAGGAGAGGGGCTGTCGTCTACTTGCCCTGCGTAATTGGCCTGCTTCAATTTGGAAAGGGAGCAAAAAGTCCCGAACGGCAAAATTGGAAAGAGTAACTGGAAAGAACGTTGTGCCGTGAATTTTTCTCTTGCCAAGAGTGGCGACGCGCCCCACCCGCCCCTCCCACGCCAAAGGTCACAGCAGAGCTGCGCGCGTTGACTTTTCTGGCGGAGGCCCCTCTCCTCGCAGCGCTACCCTGAACTTGCCGGGTATGAACGATGAAAGGGAGAAAGACTGAAAAGAAAAGGCGAAGGCCCTGGCTTCGGCGTTGTACCGATGACTGACAAAGCTGATGTCCATTCATAGTCTCGGGCGGGAGAGGGTGTTTGGAGAACCGCGGCCCCTTAGCCAATTGCTGTCAGCAACATGTTGAGGGGGGAACATCGCTATAGCAACCGGTGGCTGGGCCGCGAGCCGCGCCGCCGCCGGCCGGGTGCGCGCCGGGCCGGATATAAGGCGGGGCGCGGCGGCCGCGCTGGTTGGAGCTGCGCGCGCGGCCGGCGGCCCTGCGGGGACCCTCCGGAGCCCGCCCTGAGCCCGCCCGCGCCGCGCCCCGGCCCAGCGTGCCTAGCCTGGGGGCCGGGCCGGGGCGGAGCACGCGGAGCTGGGCCGAGCGGCCGCGCAGAGCCCAGGCGCCTGCGGGCTCCGAGCCGGTGCCGCCGCGCAGCCGCTGCCGCTGGAGCAGCGACGCGCGGCACCTTTGTCTCCACCGGCCGCCCTAGAAGTTTGTGGTCTGGAGCAGATGACCCCGCTAGTCTGTGGCTCCAGCGCAGGGAAGCAGCTGGCTGTGATGATGGCGCTGCTGCTACCCGCGGCTGCTGCGCCCCGAGGCCGCTCGGCCTGGCGCACGCCCCCACCTCCTCCCGCGCGGGCGCTGGGCGCCGGCCCAGCTGCAGGTAAGCAGGGGTGCCGGGCGGGGCGCGGGCACTGGTGGTGCGGTTGGGTGGGCCCTGGAAGAAGAGAGAGGGGCCAGAATGGGGACGGAGGGAGCAGGAGGGGCCCACGAGGGCATCACCAGGCGCGTAGGTGGTGGGGCGAGGAAGGGAGCTTTCGAAGGCTGGAGGGCGCGCGTGGGGGCTCGGATGGGCGACCAGGGCATCCGAGAGCTCAGTCCAGGGGGCAACTTCCTCGCCGCAGGACTCCTGTCAAAGGCCTGGGCCGGGCCGGGAAAGCTAAGCCTGGGATCATCCCCAAGTGGGTCTTAGATGGGCATGTGAGGAGGAGCGGGCAGAGGGCAGCTCTTTCTGAGCGCACAGATTGGGAGGGCTGGCAGCTGTCCTGGCCCAGGGCTCCGCGGAGACTGCCCCGAGGAGTCTGGGGGGACCTCCTGGACTTCTCCCCAGCGCTCTCCTCAGCCTTTTCCGTTGCTCTCCCCTCCTGGCAGTTCCTACCATTGCGGGGTGCGGGGGGTGGGATGGGGGTGCAGGCAAGGAGATGGGTGGTGTGTGGGAAAGGAGCAGGGAAGGAGCAAGCAGCCAGAATGGAGAGGCGCCAATGTAGGCGCATTTTCCTCCCAGCCCATTTTGGGGCGCTCTTCGCCCTCCTCACAAGGGTCCGGGAGCGCGCCTTCGAGCCTTGGGGGGTATCCCTGCGGGCCGCGAGTTGGAGGTCGCTGAGGGGGCCCACAGAGAGAGGCATTCCAGAGGCAAGTGGGGACTCTTCGGAGTGGCCATCTCTCCTCCCCCAAAGAGAGCTGGGCTCTCCCAGCGCCTCCCCCACCCCAGGTGAGGCGGCCGCGTGCTCGCCAGAGAGAAACTTGTGAGTCGACTCGAAGCTGTTGGAACGAGGGACTTCATTTCCTTCCTGCGTAACTACCTGTGCAGTTCCGAACACTGGCCTGCTCCGTGGTTTTAGAGAAGCCTCGCTCCAGGGAATCAGGCGGACCCCAAAGTTAGAGTTAAAATCTCTGCAGAACTGCCTTTTAGGGCCAGAGAGAATCTCCCGCCCTTTCTGGTCCTCAGTGCGCTGAGCTGGGCGCTCCAGGCTGGACGGCTGGGAGAGGGGCCCTGCCGCAGCCTCGACGACGACGCAGCGGACACTCTCCCTGTGCTCTGCAGCCCCTGCCCTGCCCACGGCCCCCTGCCCCGGGCGCCTTTCTGCGCCGGGTTCAAGTCGCCGACCTCCGTTCTGTCCTCGGACAGCGGCCCCGGGCCCCGGGCGAGGTCCAGCCTCGGAGCTGTGCGCCCTGGCCGGCACCGTGGAGCCTCCCGCCTGGAGTCCCGGGCGCGGGGTCTCCGCTAAGCGGGGCCGTCCTTGTGCCGCCGATCCAAGATTTTAGGACGCGAGCGAACGGGAGAGGAAGTGAAGGTTTGTGCGGAGGAAGGAGCTGAAGCTCTTCCTTTCACCGACACGGAGGGAAGTGCCCTCCCAACCCCTCCCAAGCACATCCCGCTGCGCTCCGGAGAATACGGCGGTGGCCGCGCGGGCAGAGCTGTGCGGCCTGGGGGCTGCGGGCGGCGGGATTCCCGGACGAACGCGAGCGTGGGTGGGGACCTTGGTCCTCCCTCGCGGCCGGCGCGCTCTGTGGCCCGGAGGCTAGGCCACAGCACCCTCCGCTCCGGGAAGGCTGCGGGGACGCTCTCCGGGCTCCGAATACCCGCGGCTCCTGGGAACCCTCGGGCTTTGTGTCGGAGCTCGGGCCTGATCTTTACGACCCCAGTTGGGATGCTGTGAACCGGGAGGGGGAAGGGACGGGGAAGCTGGGGAGAGAGCTGAGGCCGCGGAGGGGGCCGGACACTGACCCTCCCTTCGCTGGCCCTGGGCTCGAAGTCGGGCTACAGCGGGGTCCTGACAGGCGACGCTAGGCGGGTCTTGGGGTTGGGACTTCTCAGTCCGGGGAAAGGAGGCGGAGCAAAACCCCCCAGTCCTGAAGGGGGTCTGGTTCTTGCGGGGTGGGGAGGCCGGGCGCCGTCCCGGGAAGCCCCTGGTGTGGAAGGCGCGCGTTCGGCACTCCTCCGGGCCAGGCGTGCGGGCCAAAAACAGGGGTCAGGAGCCAGTGCCTTCAGTGCGATCGGCTGAGTCTGAGTTTGGGTGTAATGAAAACGCCACCGGAGTCTGGAAGAGGCTGGGGGCGGCTTTCTCGGAGGCATCCTTCCCTGCTCGGCTCTGGGTCCCTCTCTCCCACCCGAGACAATCTGCTGGTTAAAAATTAGTTTGCACAAGGGTGTTTCCCCTTTGAACATCAGTATCATAAATCTTTCCTGAGGTCTTAAAACACAGTATTTCTTTAAAACTGATGTTTCAAGAGTGCTTAAACATGGCAGATAGATAATTTATTACCTTTTTTGTATATTCACTTTTAAGTGTATGCCTGGAAAAACTCAACAAATAGCCCATTTTTAAAACAGTATATCCCAACTTATTTTCATTAAAGTTTACATTTAAGAATAATTTTCTGTAAGATTCTTTTCTGTTGCTTTTTTGGGTTTTTTTGGCCACTTGAATGGCAGATTTGCAAGTACAATTTCATCTGCACAGAGGAACAATAGCTTTCACTTGCACAAAGGGCTTCTCCCACCCTGAATTCAGACCGCAGTGCCTCTTGCTCTGATAATAGCTTCTGAAAAGATTTTGTAATGCAGAGAATTAATACATGATTATTTCCGCCTGACTTCTCTCATTTATTAGAATTCTGTGGCAAATTCCAAATTAAAAATAGTTCAGTTAACAGCTTTAAAAAATACTTTTAAAATATTTTAAGACACTCCCTCCCCCACGTTTTTAAGTTAGATCACTTGGTATGGCCTGAAAACTTACAAACGTTAATCAGCTGTAAAATGATAGTTATTATATTTTAGTAATACCTTTTAGTAAATTTACAATGAAATTTCCAAATAATTCTAAGAGGATTCATCCAGCAAACCAAAGGTAAACTTGTTACAGCACTCAGAAATGGTCTCTAAAACTGACTTCTAAGTTTTAAGAGAAAAAAGGTCTTTATAATTTAGTAACATAAATGCAGACAAACATAGGATGAGGCTGGGACTCAAATCTGATTCCTTAGAAATGATACAGTTGAAAACATCAGCAATGTTGGAAGTTTAACCCTAACTGGCACTGAGCACCTGTGTCCTTGGTCTTTACGGCAGGAACATATTTTAACACTGCACATCGGTGACTCACAAAATGCGCTGCTCCTGTTAACTGGTTACATCACCCAGCCTTGGAAAAGGACTGAATCTGGCAACCTGTCAACCCATATTTACCAAAAGTTTGGTGTTCGTGTGGCTGCTTCAGCTCTCACGATTGAGTTTGGGTATAGAATGTTCTTTTTTCTTTTCTCTTCTTTTTAGCTGACCACATGGACAGCTAAAAAAGGTTCTGAAGGCATTTTCCCATCAAGGTTGAGAAGCGCATGTGATGGACACCCCGTGCACCTCCACTTATGGGTACCATCAGAATAATTTAAATTGGTCAGGACAGTGTCTGCAGATTCTGATTGCTAAGCCAGCTCCACAGATTGTCTCTGTGGTCATATACTTATTTTGAATCACAACTTTTTCAATACTGTGTATTCTAAATTTGAGGAGCTGCAGGTGCAGATCGTTGAGAGAAATATGCAATATTCTACTTCAGCTTACTCTCAAGATAAATCTAACCTGCTATGAAATTGACTTAATCACTCGTGATCATTTTTTAAAATTATGCTATTCCTGCATCTGAGAACTTAGCACTGAAGTGTGCCTATCTGTGCCTCTCCCCCACCTGGGGACCCACAGATACCCCCTGCAGCCTGTGTCTCTGGCCTCCTTCTCCATCCTCCTCCTCCTCACTTCTCCTGTTCCAAACTTTCTGTAAATCGAGCTGCCGCTGTACAGAGGGGGGTGTTCTGCTTTTAAAAGATGCCTGACTGTAAATGTCAAAGTCATAAATATTTAAACATCATTTTCTTTCCATTTCAAGTCAAGACTGATAAGACGCCTCTAATTAGTCTGGGCTCTCTTCGGGGGGCGTGGTTCAGCCTTGAGGGACCGGTGCCCTTGGGGGAGAAGGTGCTGCGGCCCACCAAAGCCACACGTGGGGCAAGACTGTGCCTCAGACTCGCTTTTGAACCAGTAGCAGGCTCATTTCTTTTAAAGGTCATGGCTAGCAGGAGTTTTAGATTTTTTTATTTAACTCCACAAAAAGGAAGAAAGTCAAGTCATTGTAAAGTTATTGAAACTCAATCATTATGCCAGCAGGGCCGTCCACTCTCTCATTTAAAAAAACAATAGAATTTCTTTAAATCTTCGTTTCTTCAGGGATTCCTAAAACCTGACCTGCAGCTCAGCGCTGGGTGGGACACTTGAAACCGTCCTGGGCGTGGAGGGAAGACCCCTATTTTCAGTTTCTTCTGTGGTGCCCGCGGGCCGGTTGGGAGGATCCAGCGACTTCTACCTCAGGCTAGTTGACCCCAGTCGGTCCCTCGGTCCAACGTTGGCACCCTCCCCCGCAGTCAGACCCCTCCTCGCCCTCAGCCCCAGCGCTGACCCCCCAGCTGCCCAGGCCCCACAGCCCCGAGCTGCCGTCCTCCGGGCCTTCCCCGTCCTCTCCGGAGCTGCAGAAGGGGCCTCCCAGTGGATCGGCCAGAGGAGGTGGGCCTGGGGCGGCTCCCTCCCAGCCTGGGAAAGCGGCCACCTTCTCTGCGGGGCCAGCGCAGGCCCAGGCAGGAGGAGCTGGGCGAGGTCAGTGACTGGACCTCCTTCCTTCTCCTCCGGGGATGCCTGGGACCCAGCGGGGACTCGGGAGCCGGCCAGGAGCTCTCTGGGCAGTCGCTCTCCTTGACATTTTTCTTTGACCTTTGAGTAAATCCCAGCGCGCCTGGAGAGGCCTCGAAAGCAGGCTCCGTTCTGGTCCCCGGCGGGCGCAGCGCATCGAGGGTCCCGGCGACAGCAGGTGTCCGGCCTGAAAGCCCGGCGCTGGCTCGGCCCCCGCCTCCCTGGGAAGAGCCTCCGCGGGTCCAGGGTCCCTCGTGCCACAGGCAGGCCAGTCCTCTCCCTCCTCCTCCTCCAGCCCCCGAGTGTCCAGCGCCCTCACCCGGCCCTAGGGACAGCGGCCAGCGCCTGTGCACTTTCCTCGGGGAGCTGGAGCGACGGCCGCCCTGCGCCTCAGGACCCCCGCACACCCGCGCCTGGGGACCCCCGCACACCCGCACCCACAGCCTGGGAGGGTCCGGGATCGATGAGGCGCCCGTGGGCCGTCGCTCGAGTGCCACTGACGGGTCCACCGCACACCGCGGGCCCCTCGGAGCCAGGGTGGTGACTGCGCGCGTGTGGGCCTCGTTTGCGTCGCGGGGCAGGAAGGTTCGAGAAGTCCCGGTTCCCGGGTGCCGTCGTCCACGTGGGCGCGCGGGGTCTTCCGGACGCCGGGGCAGCCGGGCCGCGAGTCGCCTGCGCGCTGGGGCGGGGGAGGCGTGAGGTGAGCGCTGGCCTGGCCGGGATGGGGGGTAGGAGGACGGCAGGCGCCCCCTCCGCCCGTCGCGCCGCTTCCTTTGTTGTCCGCGTTCTGTCCGCCAAGGCGGGGCGGGACCTGCGGGAGGCGCGGGGCGCGGGGCGCGGGGCGCGGGCCAGCCTCCGGGAAACGCCCTCCCGCACAGGTGTGGCTCCGGCGAACTCCGACCCGGCCTCAGTCCCAGCGCCGCGGGGATCCGGGGTCGCGGCCGCAGCTCCCCGCCTGGGTTCCCGGGGGCCCGCGCGCTCCGCGGTCCGTCGTGCCGCCGGGGAGGGAACAGGGAGGGGCCGCCGCCCACCCGGGAGACCCGGCGACCGCGCGGGGGCCGAGGAGACCCCGGCCGTGGGAGGCGGCGCGCGGCCGGCGCCTTGGGTTTAGCGAACGGGCTCCGCGCGGGGGGCGGGGCGGGGAAGGGGCGCGCAGGGACCCGGTGGGCGGACGCCGGCCGCCTCTGGGGTGGGTCGTCGGGCTCTGGAGTGACTTCTTTCTGGAAGAGGCTGTGTGGGCCGGAGGGAGAGGGAGGGGAGAGGAGATGGGGAGGGGACCGGAGGGGAGACGGGCAGAGAGGGAGGAGGACGGGGTCTCCACGCGGAGGGCGACCGTGCGCGCCGGGACCCAGCGGCAGCTGCAGGGTCCGGGCCAAGCGGGGCTCCATCCGTTCCCTCGGCCCCCGCCCCGCCTCGCCTTCGCAGGTGCCTCCCCGCACCCCTCCCCGCACCCCTCCCCGCACCCCTCCCCGCACCCCGCGCCTCCCCCGCTCCCTCCCTCCCTCCCTCCCTCCTTCCCTCCTTCCCTCTCCCGGGCTCCGCCGCCTCCCGCGGCTCGCGAACCTCGCGGTCCTCCTCCGAGCGCGCGGCGCATCCAGGCAGGAAAATCCGGCGTCTTTTCTCATTTAACCCGCGTTTCCATTAACTCAGTCCCAGCACCAGCTAATCCGCTGCACCGAAGGCAAAAGGAGGCTAATTAATGACCAGCTTTTCCAGTCAAGACCGGCGATAATTGCTTTGGTGGCCTTTATGATTACAAGATAAAAACGGGCCCGGCCTGACATAAGAGGCAGTGTGTACGCTGGGAGACGGGAGGAAGTGGAGAGCTGGGAGGCTGAATGCGGAGCAGAAAATTACTAATAGAAGAGAGATAATGAATAGGCCGGCCGGGCATTCATGGGGAAAAATCCATTTTGTTACCACGCGAAATTAGGTGGTGGAAAGGAGTTTGCTAATTGTTCTCATCTTGTAGCAGCCAGGACCGAGGCCGGGCGTGCTCCCCCGTTCATCCCCCGAGTAATTGTGGAGGGCGCGCGGTCTGCGGGGCGGCCTTCCCGTTTTCCTGCCGCGTCCTTAATTGTTGCTAATACACCTTCTAATGAAGCTAATGAGGGGACAGCCGAGCAGCTATCTGCACGTGGAGACGAGTGAGATGCAGGAAAGGCCTTTCTCATGCTTTCACCACCGCTACCTCCTCCCCGAGAGAAGCGGTGAGACTCTGAAGGAGTTTCCTCGCTGAGACATGAACTTGCAAAGGCCCTGCAGCTCCCTGCAAGGAAAAGTACTCAGGTGCCAAGTGCTGTGGCTGGGTCAGGCCTCTCCTAGAGTCCCTGGAGTCGGTGGATTCCACCCGTGCTCGCCTTTCAAGGCAGGTGGACCCAGTCCCTGACGTGACAGGGAAAATGTTCACCTGAAGACGCACAGAGGCCGCCCCCCGCTCCTTTGTTGCTGAAGATGTGCTGGACTTGTGTGGCTACTTGAAACCGCAGAAGGCTGCAGGCCGGCCTGCCTGCTCCGCCTGTCTGGCCTCCCCCCAGCACCCCCCACACTCATTGTGCAAGCTCTGGACAAACTGCTGTGCCCGGTTAAAAGGAGGGATGGCTACTTTATTTTACATAAGGTAGCAAATTAGCTGTCAAATGCTTTACACAAATTTGAAAACCAGCAACAACTGAGGGAAAAGTGGTGTCTCTGACTCTCTTGAACACGCTGCAATCCACGATGTGCTGTTTTCAAATGACTTCTGCTTCTGCCCTGACAGGTGCTGTTCCGCAGGCCCTCCCATTGCGGCTCCAGCGCCAGCACAGCGTCCCGTGGGGTTGAGCTTTCCACTTTCAAGACGCATTTGGAGACGTGTTTTTAGGAGATCATGCTGTGTCAGGAGCTAACGTGCCCCTCTCTCCTTGTTCCGCAGAAAAGCAAGCTGAAGTTCCTGCCGCCTCAGGCGGAGCAAGAAGACTCCATCAAGTTCATCGCGCTCACCTTGGTCTCCCTCGCCTGCATTCTGGGCGTCCTCCTGGCCTCTGGCCTCATCTACTGCCTCCGCCACAGCTCTCAGCACAGGCTGAAGGAGAAGCTGTCGGGACTAGGGGGCGACCCGGGTGCAGATGCCACCGCCGCCTACCAGGTAAGAAAAGACTTTTTAAAAAGTGATATATTGGATTTCTCAGTTGAGCAGATGGTCACATTCATCTCTGGTCCCTCCTCCATTCCCAGCAGTGGCTCATTTATTCATAGTTTGGGGTCTTCTGTGATGACAGTTTGGAATTTCTCATCAACCTCTCATGCAGCCACAGAAGTACAGCTCTGTTTTAACCTGCCCTTCCATAGTCTCGTGTTAGCTGTGAAAGTGTGTTGTTAATTAGAAGTTTGGAAAAAGTGCGATACATGAATGATGTGTTACCTCTTGTCATAGTTTGGCCACTGCTAATGAAAGTGCTGGAGCTGGAGGATCAGTTGGTGTGTAGATGTTTGAAGATGTCTCTGAACTCATCGGCTTCCTCGGGGTCTTACAGGAAAAGTTCCTTTGACCTGCTGGGGTGCACTTTGTGTTATTACCCCGTATGGTGAAACCTAATGCTGACCAGAGGGAGGTGACCCATGTGTGTCCCTGTGAGGGACACTCTCTGGAGGCACCCCAGACACACCTGGAAATGAGCTGGAAACCAGGGAGGGTGCAGGGAAGGAAGTTCAGCCCAGGTCCGACATTTTTAAAAACCACAGAGTTTTTGGAAGTTCTGTAGCACACATTTCGAATTTAATATTGTTCTATAATGAACAGAGGCCTTCAGTTTTATCAGTAGTACAAACCCAGACTACTTATACCCGTCAAAGCGTTTGATTCTTTCGCATATGAAATATCATTTGATTCCAAGAAGATATTCCCCTTTGGGAAGGTAAGATGACTCCTTAACCCCTGTTTTAAAAGTTTGGTCAGCACATGTGTACAAGACTGCCTCACTGGACTGGATCCTTCGTTTCCTCTAGTCACATGAGTGCAGTGTGTAATATGTCCTATAAATAATTCATCATTTTCACAATCGCATGTAAAGTAAATATTATTATTCCGTCATCGGAGTTACATGGGTAGGCTCTCAAGCTCTCTCCAAAAGGCGCCCTCCAGCACCATGCCCTCTGCCACCTGAGCTCCTTGGAGCTGGCTTTCCTGTGCTCCGCAAGCTCTCAGGACCCTTCCGCAAGCTCTCAGGACCCTTCCCCACACAAGGAATTTGCGCAATCTCTGCTTAAAAGAGACCCCGAGATAGCTTTTCCTCCCATTTCAAAATTCCTGGTATTGCCATTGAATGGAGGAAGCCTCTAGTTTTCTGGAGAGGGTCACCAGCCCGGTCAGGACGATCTTTTTCTTATAAAGAAATGGCAACTTCAAATGTGTTGAGGATGGCATTTCAGATGCAGTGCGTAGCTTTGCTTCAAAGCAAAAGGAAAATCACTTTTGAAGAAGCGGCCTGAAAAAAATGTCACATAAACGAGTAAGAATTTATCCAGAAATTCCATTGAGCAAGACCTTCAATGCAGGACGCTGGGTCTTCAGGCCAAGTCTGTGTTGGTACATAAATAAATTATCACACCAGTTCTGTTCCACGTGTGAGAGACGGGACATCATACAGGCAGAGATTTTTAGAAAGCGTGGCACCCTTTGATATACTTTGAAATTCAACTATAAAATATTGATAGAATGGAAAGGTTGGACTGGCATGCAGAAATGACTAATTTAAAAAAAAACCTGCAGATTGAAAATGCCTACTTAGGACTGAGTTTGTGATAATTAACCGAAAAAAAAAAAAGCCTTCCCAGTGACAGCTCTAATTAATAGTATCTGTAATTAAAATCATGCCCTTCCAGCAGGAAAATTGTTTGAATTTCTTGGAGTGACCTTTTTGCTGTTCCTCCTGAGGGCATGGTGGTTAAGTTGATATTGATTTTATAATGAGCTCTGGTTTGTTTAATAAGAATCTGTAATCCAGACAATAAATGAAATGTGTGCTTTTCTTCAATCCAGATTAATAAAAAGGAAAAAAGTGAAACTTTCTTCTTTAAAAATGTGATGTAGGAAAATTTGGAAATGAAATAAGTATAAAGACTTCCTGGTGGATGCAGCTTTGAAATCACCACAAAATACTCTTTGGGGAAGTACTTTGATTAAAAGTGGGGTTTGCCTCGTCACGGTGGAACGTTTCCCGGTGAGGAAGTTCTAGCTGCTGAGCCGTTGTGTTGTGATTCGTGTTTTAGCGGAGCAGGACTCAGTGGTGAGGATAGGGATCGTGTGACTGTTCGCTTTGAATTTAGCTGAGTAATGTGTTAAGGACTCAGACAATCGTGGTTACCAGGAGAGGATGTTTACTCTGGTAAATGAAGCAGGTGTTAATTCATTAACGTCTCCATGTCTCGCTTGGGTTTCCTATCACAGTGAGCAGTCCCCCGTGAAGTTTAGAAATCCGTTTGAAAAGTTTGTTAAAACGTTGCAAACATCAAGCACACTTCAGGAAAGGCGTCCTGTGGCGTCAGCGTGTTCACCGTGGCTCAGTGAACCTGCGTGCTCTGTGGATTCTATAGTCACGGCGAAGTTGTGCGTTGCAGTTCTCGTCACCGGGTTACAAGGAAAGTGGAGCCATTTGATATCACGCTTTATGTTATGGGGACATGATGGAACTACTGAATTCACTTTCTTGAAGCTTCTGAAAAATAAAAAGATGATTGTGTAAGTCAGGTTAAAATAAGTAACCTAAGAGAGGGAGAATGGTAGGTGGCAATATAATAAGTTTTATTAATATCAGAATATGAAGTTACCCTTTAAGCAAAAGAACTCGTGTTCTTCCCTGGGGAAAGGAAGGTGGGGAGCAGAGACGCTCCAGTGGAGTGGAGGAGACAGCTGCCTGGAGGTTGTATTCTGGGGTGCACTGGGAGCCTCAGGTTGTGGGGCTCCTTCCTCCCTGGGGTTCCGAAAGGTGAACCCTTGTGTCCCCAGTTAAACAGCAGTCAGATTCATGTCCTTGCAAGGCGCTTCCGTTGTGGCCCGGGAGGCCCTCGTGTTGCTGGCCTCTGCTAAAGCGTGTGTCCATCTCAGCTGTGATCACACGCCTGCACAGCCCCCGTGGGTGCGTGAGTCAGAGCCTGGGCCTGGGGCCACCGGGGCCCGAGTCGAGTTCCTGGATAGTAAGAAAGCTTTCCTTAAAATAGTTTCGAAGCAGTAAGGAGGCTGAATTATTAGCTTCTAATGCAAACACCTATAAACATGTTTACCTGTTCTTCCTCAAAACAGAACGGTTTCATGGACAGGATCAGGATTGTAGAGCTTTCTTTGTTTGCATGAGTGTGTGAGGTTTTGGTTTGCCTTACCTACTGGGAAAGCAAATCTTTTTTGTATTTTTGACACTTACCAAGATATCAACCCCATCAGATAATCCAGGCAAGTTTAATTTGCTCAGATTTGTGCAAAAATTGGATATGTTGACTTTCAGAATAACTGAAATACATTCTTAAATGTCATTTAACAGACTGCTCTCACCAAATTTTTCACTATTGTTTTAGTAAATGTTTTTTCTTCTAAATATATAAAACATGTATTTGGATTAATTCTGTGCTTCATTATCTAAAAAGCCAATTTTATTGACTTTCATTCTTTTTTTTAAATTGGCATAGCCTGTCCTGTATATGCATATGTGTGTGTGTGTGTGTGTGTATGTATTTATACACACATGTACACACACACACACACACCATGGAAAACGTGAAGACACGGAAGAATTGTGGGGTTTGGTACCAGTGTACTTCATGTTTTTTTTATGTTGGTGTCCTATTTCTGTGGAAGGTGACTGGGTAAAAACCGTGCCAAAAATAAGTTGTTAGATGATTAGAAGACGTTCTCCTCCTTTTCTCTCCGAGTCTCTTTGAATGCTGCGTCCATTTGCTCAAGGCTTTGATCATCTTCGAGCAGCGAGTTTAGTATTCTGCCAGCCCACTCTCCCTTCCCCGACATGAGGGCAGAGACTCCCGCAGAATTTGCAGCAAGTTCTCTTTTGATGGTTTATTTCACAATACCCAGCAGGTTTCCTTGTGTACTTGGAGGCCTTTGGAACCAAACCCAGAGGAAAGCATGCATTGGGGCCGCGAGGACCTCCTGTAAACACAGCCACTAAGCGCGCATCTCCGTGGCTGCTGCTCCCATTAGCGATTGATTATGAACGCAGTGACAGTGTGGTGGCCAGTGCTGGGCTCTGAGGGAGCTCAGCTGACGGGGGCCGGTGTGTCTGCCAGTCGCAAATGCACCCTGACTTGTTACCCCGGTGCAGGAGGCTGGGTTCTGACAGAGCACAGGTCACGCCTTGGCTCATTCTCTGGGGCTTTAGGAGACCCTTCTTTCTCTAGGTGAGTTTAATCTTCAGTCATCGATGTCCTCATGAGTAAGAGAAGTAGGATGTTCACAATTAAATTGAAAAACAGTGACTTTTCCTGTGGTTCAGCTGACCCCACCACAAGTTTCTAACAATGCCTTTTGAATCAGCTCTATCTTAGCATGGCTTTCCTCACTCTGCACTTAAATTTCCAGGTCACAGTAATATTGTTTTGCAGATATCAAATAAGCGAAAGCTATGCTGCTTCAGAAGTGAAGAGCGCCATGTGAACCTGGGCCAGATACTTTATAATTATAAACATGTAATCTTAAAGAATGTATTTATTATGGAATAATAACCATTATTAAAGAAGATTTTATTATAACATAGTGAAGCCTGAGAATGGAAAGTTTTCTGATTTTATCACACCTTTGCAAATGTAGCTGATAGTACAGATGTCTACAGATAGAATTCTGTGGAAACTCTTGAGGCGTGGATTTGGTTTCACAGGTGTCCTGGAGCAGATGCCAGGCTCCTCCCGTGCTCCACCAGCCCAGAGCGTCCCTGCCCTAACTAGGAATCAGCACGTGCTAAATGGCTGTCACACTGGTGCCCGATCCCATGCTTCCTGAGGCAGTGCCGTGGAGGGAATCTGAGGGAAAACCTGCAGCATTTCGGCCACATTGAGGGTGGAGGGTACATGCCGTCCCAGTGTGGGAAGAACCTGCTTTTCTTTGCCTGTATGTTCAGTATCAGATCATCAGTCTGTGGGGTCAGCCAGCTTTGTTTCTGCAGACTTCGTGGAATTGTCTAGATACCTTTTCGTGATGAGTCTGAACGTGTCTCTGGAAGGGGCCCATTTGAAGTGCACTCTTCTCTTAATCTGAGGCATTCGAAGTTGCAGTTTCGAAAAGCAGCGTCTATCCCACTGTTCTGCCCAAAATGCTTCCTCAAATACAGCTCCTGAGAGATACAGCTAGATCTTCAGAGAATGAAGTCTGGAAAGGTGGCCAGAGACACTTCTGCATAACACAGAAGCATGGTGCTCGTTGGGATACAACAAGCCACCCCCCATCAGACAGTAGTCACTAGACCAGACTGAAGTAACTGTCACAGAAACCACTCAGTGAGATTTTTGAAATAAAAAGTTGGAGACTCTAAGATAGACATGAAAATGTGGAAAGCTGAATTCTGTGGCTTCTTTTGGGCACTAGGCCATTTCTATGTTGCTTTGACCTTGGCAGCTTGTTAGACCTGGGTATTATTTGAATAACTGCTTCCTAAGGAAGCCGCTTCCTGCTGCACACAAGGAGGGGCGAGGGAAAGGAGGAGGGGGCTGCAGGCTTCTCCCAGGCGTGCTCACCCTGCACTCCAGCAGCCAGGGAAGAGGGCTGGGCCCCGGGAAGAGGACGGGTGCTCACACAGCACCAGGGGAGGAGTGGCATTTGTGGTGATGTCTGTGGAGTAGGTGGAGGAGCGGCGTGAGTGGTGTCTGTGGAGCGGGTGTCCGTGGAGGGGGTGTCCGTGGAG
>PVKV010027091.1:0-26932 GCA_004027835.1 Alouatta palliata
AGCGATTCTCCTGCCTCAGCCTCCCGAGTAGCTGGGACTACAGGCACGTGCCACCATGCCCAGCTAATTTTTGTATTTTTAGTAGAGACGGGGTTTCACCATGTTGACCAGGATGGTCTCGATCTCTTGACCTCGTGATCCACCCGCCTCGGCCTCCCAAAGTGCTGGGATTACAGGCGTGAGCCACCGCGCCCGGCCCGTCTTGAGGTTTTAAATGTATAAATCAACAGATCGTTTTATAGTTCTCAACTCTGATGAAATTTTAAATGCTGGAACTTAAGAATGCCAAACATTCTCTCCTATTTTTCACAATTAGCACATCGAATTTTCAACCTAGTGATCCTCATTTGACAGGGCCCCCTAGAGATATGCTGTGGGAGGATATAGGAGACAGGAGTTCCTTTTTCCTTCCCTCCCTCCCTCCCTTCCTTCCTTCCTTCTTTCTTTCTTTTCTTTCTCTCTTTCTCTCTCTCTTTCTTTCTTCCTTTCCTTTCTTGTTGTTTTTTTGTTTTTTGATACAAGGTCTCCCGTCCTTCCTTTTTTCCTTCCTTCCTTCCTCTTTCTTTTTTTCTTCCTCTTTTTCTCTCTTTCTTTCTTTCTTTTTTTTTTTTTGTTATTGTTTTTGCTTTTGGATACAGGGTCTCTGCTCTGTCATCCAGGCTGGAGTGCAGTGGTATAAGCATAGTTCATTTCAGGGTCGAATTCCTGGACTCAAGGGATGCTGTCATCTCAGCCTCCTGAGTAGCTGGGACCACAGATGCATGCCACCATGCCCAGCTAACTTCTTATTTTTTGTAGGAACAGGGTCTCACTATGTTGCCCAGGCTGCTCTCGAACTCCTGGCCTCAAGCAATCCTCCTGCCTTGGACTCCCAAAGTGCTGGAATTACAGGTGTGAACCACCACACCCGGCCAGGCATGGGAGTTCTTGATGTCAGCCTCAGAGGTGGTACTTTGAACATTCCTGACTTCTCCTTAATAACACACAATAGGTCTGTTATTCATGAGCTTATCTAAACCTTTTCTTGAAGTTCTTCATATTGTCAACCTTTAAGGTAGTCCTGTTTTCCAAAAGAGGGTTAAGTTTGCAGGTAGTTTTGACCTTTGTATAAAGTCTTTGAACAAGTAATTCCATTGTGGGTCTCTCTCAGAGTCCAATAATGTTTCAAAGTAGCCAGGCATGGTGGCTCACTCCTGTAATCCCAGCACTTTGGGAGGCCAAAGCAGGCAGATCACCTGAGTTCGGGAGTTCGAGACCAGCCTGACCAACATGGAGAAACCCCATCTCTACTGAAAAAAAAAAAGAAAAAAAATTAGCCAGATGTGGTGGCACCTGCCTGTAATCCCAGCTTCTCAGGAGGCTGAGGCAGGACAATCGCTTGAACCCAGGAGGCAGAGGTTGCAGTGAGCCGCGATCATGCCGTTGCACTCCAGCCTGGATGACAAGAGCGAAACTCCACCTAAAAAAAAAAAAATGAGAGGCCTATTGTTAAACCATAACTGGAACCTACTTTTTCCGTTGTAACAACCTTCCAGGCCTACTTTTCTCCATTCTTTAAGGGCAGCTTCTTTGTCAGTTGCCATCTCTAATCTTCATACACCTACTCCAATAGAATGTCTAATACCAAAGTCACTAAAATGCGGTACTGGAAAAAGCATGATTCCTTTCTGTTTTGTCTCACTAGAGTGGCCATGGAACCTGATTTGATATTTCAGTTTAATTGCAATGAGAGTGCTGTCTCCCACAAAGGCTTCATTCATCTCCACAAGGGCCTCCACACTCTATTTTGTCTGAACTTTCTTCATTTCACTCTTTAGTGTTAACAGGGCACTTTTAGTTTCTGTTCCTTTGAATGTTTTATTTTAATTACCAGATGAATGTTTTTGTACATGAAAGGAAACAGGAAACCAGGCTGAAAACTTCCTTTCTTTCAGTAGCATCAAATGTGATGAGCTTTTCTGTGAAATGCAGCATAATGGGTTACATTTGATGTGAATAGAGTGTGTGGCTTTTGAGAAAGTAATATCCTAATACTAAGGACAAATTGTAGACAGAGGTCCACATTTTCCAAAGTGCTCTTCTGGTTGTGATCTCACCCTGTGAAAAATGAGGGTCAATAGAATTATAGTGGCTTTATAGCTTCGAGAACAAGCTAAGTGCCTGGGGACATTCACAGACAGCCCCGTTCTCTGGCTGTGATGCCATCCAATCAGGCCAGTCTGACATCTAAAAGGTGTTCATATCAAACTTGATCTCAAGGGTCAAAACCACTTGAATTCACACTCATGCACACATGCACATGTACACGCGTGCACACACACACACACACAAGTGCATGTAAAATGGGTGAAATCCAAGTAAGTCCTATGGATTATTCTAAATCCACAATAATAGAATAAAACTCAACCAAAGCAAGAGAACGCCACGGCCTGGACTATTCTCGTGTCAATGTCCTGGTTGTGCTCTTGTACCGTAGTCATTCAAGCTATTACTATTGGGGAAAAATGTGAATCTATATATATATATTTTTTTTTTGAGATGACATCTTGCTCTGTCACCCAGGTTAGAGTGCAGTGATACCATCTCAGCTCACTACCACCTCCGCCTCATGGAATCAAGCAATTTTCCTGCCTCTGCCTCCTGGCTAATTTTTGTATCTTTTTAATATATTTTTTTACATTAACCATGCCCGGCTAATTTTTGTATTTTTTTTTTTTTTTTTTTTTTTTTTTTTTAGTAGAGATGGGGTTTCACTATGTTGGCCAGGCTGATCTTGAACTCCTGACCTCAGCCTTCTACCTATAGTTATTTCTAAATAACAAGTTAAACAAAAACTTGATTTTTGTTAAATTTAATTGTTTATGTCCTTTATTTTTCAGAAGGATGTCTAAATTTGCTTTTACAAAATAAAACAATCATCAGACACACACACACACACGATGCATTGCTTCTCTGCATGAGGAAAGTAATGGTGTACTTTTGTCTTATGTTATTTTTTAGTGATGACTTCTAAAGTTATTACCGCAATGAATTCCCAGAATAAAATAAAATAAAAAATTATTTCAAAGGATTGGGGCAATGGGTGACATCTCATATAAAATTTAACAGGGCTAAGCATGAAGCAGACACGTAGATTTTAGCAATTGAAACCACACATGATTCGTTGCATGAGGTGGTCACATAAAGCGTATACAGAACCAAACTCAGCCAAAGCAAAAGATGTCATGGCCTGTTTACATCCACATCAGCAAGACCATATCCATGATATTATTCTCTTCAATTTGGGGCATCATAGTTTAAGAAGGGCATCAATTAACAAAAGTTGAAGGCAAGGAGGATGACAAGATTTCTCATCATGAAGCAATAGCGAGGAAATATTTAATCAGCCTCTGGGCGCAGTGGCTCCTGCCTGTAAGCTCAGCAATTTGGGAGGCCAAGGCAGGAAGACTGCTTGAGGCCAGAAGTTTCAGACTAGCCTGGCCAGCAGAGCAAGATCCCTATCTGTACCAAAAATTTAAAAATTGCCAGGTATGGTGGTGCATACCTGTAGTCCCCGCTACTTGGGACGCTGAGGCAGAAAGATCCCTTGAGCCTGGGAGTTCAAAGCTATAGTGGGCTATGAGAGCATCACTGTACAGCAGCCTGGGCAATGGAGAGAGAACCTGTCATTATAGAAAAAAAGTAATCTGGAGAAATAGAAAGAGAGATGTAAATGGGGCTTGGGAGCTGTCTTCTCATTTTCAAGGGTTATCATGAGGAAGCAAGATTAAATCAATCTACAGAAATGAAAGCTAAGCTCAGTGATGAGAATTAGGGAATGGACCATTTGAGTCCATATAAGGAAGACTGAGCGTCTCATTAAGACTTGTCAGATTCAACTATGTCCCCAGATGGCCTTCTATGTGGTTGGAAGTCCCTACCATTTATGTCACTCCTTCGGGATAGGGTAGCTTTGCTGAGAGGTTCTTATTAGGGGGTTACCTGGAATGGATAACCCCTCAAATCATTCATTCCAACTCACGCATTTGCAGATTAATTCCAGAAGCCAGCTGTCACCTAGGAGAGCAGAGAATGTTTCTAAAAGAATGTGACACCACGCAACCATACAGCTCAGATGAGCCTGCGAAGACAGCCGTGTTAGGGGAGATGGGTTGGGAGGAAAACACATTCAACAAGAAGGACCCACTGAAGGTTCTTCCTCCAAAATCCTATTTGCAAACAAGAGCAGCTTCTACCACATACCCTTCTTTTCCAAGATGAGTGGTTCTAGAGAACCTCTTAACCTTTATTTTTATTTAATTTAATCAATTAATTGATTTATTTATTTGAGATGGAGTCTCGCTCTGTTGCCCAGGCTGGAGTGCAATGGCGTAATCTCGGCTCACTGAAACCTCCGCCTCCCGGGTTCAAGCGATTTTCCTGCCTCAGCCTCCTGAGTAGCTGGAACTACAGGCTCGTGCCACCACGCCAAGCTAATTTTTTGTACTTTTAGTAGATGGGGTTTCACCGTGTTAGCCAGGATGGTCTCAGTCTCCTGACCCTGTGATCCACCTGCCTCAGCCTCCCAAAGTGCTGGGATTATAGGCATGAGCCACCGCATCCAGCCTGAGAACTTCGTAACTTTAGACACACACACACACAGAATGCACGTAATGAGGGAAATCTCAGTCAGGTCTTTAGATGATCCTGGTGTCAATTTCCTGATTGCGATATTGTGCTATCATCATGCAAGAGGTTATCACTGGGAGGAAGCTGCGTGAAGCCTACACAGGACCTTTCTCTATTAGTTCTTGTAACTTCCAGTGAATCTGTAATAATTTTAAATTAATAAGTTTCGTGCTCGCCTCAATAGCACATACACTAAAATAACAAGTTTAAGGAGGCAGGTGAATCACTTGAGGTCAGGAGTTCCAGAGGAGCCTGGCCAAAATGGTGAAACCCCCTCTCTACTAAAAATACAAAAAAAAAAAAAAAAAAAAAAGTTAGCCAGGCACGGTGGCAGGTGCCTATAATCGCAGTTTCTCAGGAGGCTGAGGCAGGAGAATTGCTTGAACCCGGGAGGCAGAGGTTGCAGTGAGCTGAGATCACACCACTGCACTCCAGCCTGGGCAACAGGGCAAGAGTCCGTCTCAAAAAAAAAACAAAAAACCAAAAACCCTAATTTTAGTTTACTCTTATTTTTTATCATTTTTATTGTTTCAGCAGCGTATTGAATTTTGTTGATAATATGTATATTTGATTACAAATTACACATGCACATGCCCAAAATATCCAGCACCACGACAAGTCGTGAGAGTCCAAACCACTCCATTCATCACTCCTCCACCCTTTCCTCCCGAGAGAACAGGCTCGCACTCACAGTCACTTCTCAGAGAGTGGGGACAGTGTGCAGAGAGAAGAAGGAAATAGGTTTAGCACAGAAGGAAGAAAAGAAAGAAAGGAAAAAGAGGGAAGAAAGCAAGAAAGAAGAAAAGCCAGCAGTTGTCGTTCAGAAAGATAAACATTTTACAGCCCAGCTTGACTGTGTCAAGAACACTTGTGTTTTAATAGTATGCCTGCAAGCTTTCAAAACAAGTGTTTACCTGTCACAATAAACAGTTATGAGTGAGGAACGCAAAACAGACAGAACCCGGAGCTGGCAGGTTGCCAGCCTTGCCACGTGCTGTTCTGAGCCAAGGAGCCTGTCATTGTGGCTGCAGCAGTCCAGTGTGTCTGTTGGCTCTGTCCCTGGAGTCCCCTATCACACGTCACTGAGCCAGCAGGGTCAGGGGAGGCCATCAGGGGGCCAAGGGGCCTGGGAGAACTGGGTCCCCGGAGGACGCAGAGCGGTGGTTGACCAGAGGCCAGCCCACAAGAGCCAATGAGTCACCAGAGAGGGGGGCCCCCAACACTTCCGGAAAGCCCCTTTATGGAGCAGAAACAGAAAGTGCCACACACATCTCACCCTTTCTCTCCTTAAAGGGAGGCTGAGGCGGGAGGATTGTTTGAACCCAGGAGTTGGAGGTGGCAGTGAGTTATAATTGTGCCACTGCACTCCAGCCTGGGCATCAAAGTGAGACCCTGTCTCAAAAGAAAAAAGAATCAGTCAGGTGCGGTAACTCATACCTGTAATCCCAGCACTTTGGGAGCCTGAGGCAGGTGGATCACCTGAGGTTGGGAGGTCAAGACCGGCCTGACCAACATGGTGAATCCCCGTCTCTACTAAATATACAAAATTATCCAGGCATGGTGGCACATGCCTGTCATCCCAGCTACTTGGGAGGTTGAGGCAGGAGAATCACTTGAACCCAGGAGGCGGAAGTTGCAGTGAACCGAAATCGCACCATTGCACTCCAGCCTGTGCAACAAGAGCGAAACTCTGTCTCAAAAAAAAAAAAAAAGAAAAAAAAAACCACAGTAAGCTCATGTACAAAGTAAGTAAAATAGCAAATGCCATACCTATATTTATTATCTATTTATAATCTACCAGAAACTGATGGTCTCATAAAAACTTTAATGGAGTACTTTATAGTATTCAAAGAGCTTTCATATCCATCTGTCCCATTTAATCTGCACAGTAATCTCTTGAGATAAACTGGACAAATAGTGTCATCCTCATTTTGAGGAAAGGGTAAGTTACTTTACTTCTGAGCTTCAAAACCAAACATCTAATAAACAGACAAGCAAGGATTTCAACACACAAACATACAGTTCAAAAAATTGAGTTCTCAAACCTGGGTGGGCAGAACAAACCCACGTCACTTGTTTAAAATATAGATTCCCAGACTGGGTGTGATGGCTGACACCTGTAATCCCAGAACTTTGGGAGGCTGAGGCGGGCAGATCACCAGAAGTCAGGAGTTCGAGATCAGCCTGACCAACATGGTGAAACCCCATTTCTACTGAAAGTACAAAAATTAGCCGGATGTGGTGGTGGGCACCTGTATTCCCAGCTACTCAGGAGGCTGAGGCATGAGAATCACTTGAACCCAGGAGGTAGAGGTTGCAGTGAGCTGAGATTGTGTCACTGCATTCCAGCCTGGGCAACAGAATGAGATTCCATCTTAAAAAAAAACAAAAAAAAAAAACCCAAAAAACCACACACACACACACACACAGATCCCCATACCTTAACCCTAGGGCCTTAGAGTCAGTAGGTATGGGTAAGGACCTCCCTGGGGGTCATTCAGGAAGCTGATGAGAGTCAGGTGATTCTTAAGCAGTTACTCAGGGAAATGGAATTTGAGAAACGTTGTCTTACAATCTAAGAACGCAGATGAACAGCATACATTCCAGCCCTCGTAAATTTACTATCCAAGCTGAACTGAGCTGTCACAGTGGCAACTATCCCCATGTTTGGCTGTTGAGTGCTTGAAATATGGTGAGTGGTACATGTTGAAATGACATTTGGATATATTAGGTTAAATAAAATATGTCACTGAAATTAATTCTACTGTGATCCCAGAACTTTGGGAGGCCAAAGTGAGTGGATCACGTGAGGTCAGGAACTCAAGACCAGCCTGGTCAACATGGTGAGACCCGGTCTTTACTAAAAATGGAAAAATTAGCCAGGCATGATGGCATGCATCTGTCATACTCAGGAGGCTGAGACCCAGGAATCGCTTAAACCCGGGAGGCAAAGATTGCAGTGAGCCCAGATCTTGCAACTGCACTCCAGCCTGGATGACAGAGTATGACACTGTATCAAAAAAAAAAATGAATTCCATCCCTTTCTTTTTACTTTTTTAATGTAGTTATTAGACAATTAAAAATTACCATGAGGCATATACTCTGCCTTGACAAGGCAGTGCAGGTCTGTAGGAGTTTAAGGGTTGTATGAACTGTGGATTTTAGTACATTATGACAAAGAGAATTCAGTGGCTCTAGGAAGACACCCAGGAGGTGCTTTCCCCTGCCCAGTCTAGTGTCAGAGATAAGGAAGGATACAGAGGAAGGTGGGAATGGCTGCAGAAGTAATGGCCGCAGTGGCAATTGGCCCGGCCTGGTGGCTCACTCCTGTAATCCCAGCACTTTCGGAGGCCAAGGCTGGTGGATCACCTGAAGTCAGGAGTTTGAGACTAGCCTGCCCAGCATGGTGAAACCCCATCCCTACTAAAAATACAAAAATTAACCAGGCGTGGTGGCAGGTATCTAAAATCCCAGCTACTTGGGAGGTTGAGGCAGGAGAATCTTGAACCCAGGAGGCGGAGGCTACTGTGAGCTGAGATTGTGCCATTGCACTCCAGCCTAGGCAACAACAGTGAAACTCTGTCCAAAAAAAAAAAAAAAAAAGGCCAGCATGGTGGCTCATGCCTATAATCCCAGCATTTTGGGAGTCTGAGGCATGCAGATCACCTGAAGTCAGGAGTTCAAGACCAGCCCAACCAACATGGAGAAACCCCATCTCTACTAAAAAATGCAAAATTCGCTGGGTGTGATGGTGCATGCTTGTAATCCCAGCTACTTAGGAGGCTGAGGCATGAAAATAGCTTGAACCCAGGAGGCGGAGGTTGCAGTGAGCCAAGGTGGTGCCATTGCATTTCAGCCTGGGCAACAAGAATGAAACTCCATCTCAAAAAAAAAAAGGGAAGAAACAGTGGCGATCAGTGACAGCTTCAAAGCAGTTATGAAACCATTCAGTATAACTCTGAAGGGAGCAGAGATGTTGGGGGAGCAGCAAGCTGGAGCCTGTCAATGAAGCCATGAAGCCATGCCAAGAAGCCTGAAGATGATCTAGAGAAAACTGGCCAGTTACCAAGGGAAAAAGGGAAAAAGTAAACAGCAAGATCAAAATTGGCATGGAGACCATTCATTCTGGCTGCAGCAGGAAGGATGGATTTAAAGGCAACAACATTTGTATCAAAACCATCTAGGGCTGGGTGCAGTGGCTCACGCCTGTAATCCCAGCACTTCGGGAGGCCAAGGCGGGCAGATCACTGGAGGTCAGGAGTTCAAGACCAGCCTAGCCAATATGGTAAAACACCGTCTCTACTGAAAATACAAAAATTAGCCAGGCAAGGTGGTGTGTGCCCGTAATCCCAGCTACTCAAGAGTCTGAGACATAAGAATCGCTTGAAACCAGGAGGCAGAGGTTGCTGTGAGCTGAGTTCTCGCCATTGCACTCCGACCTGGGAGACAGGAAGATACCGCCTCAAAAACAAAAACAAAAACAAAAACAAAAACAAAAAGTGGCTGATTCAGGGCTTAGTGCAGTGGTGCAGTGGCTCACATCTGTAATCCCAGCTACTCGGGAGGCTGAGGCAGCAGAATCCTTTGAACCTGGGAAATGGACTTTGCAGTGAGCTGAGATCACACCATTACATTCCAGCCCGGGCAAAGAGCAAGACTCCATATCAAAAAAAAAAAGAGAGAGAAAGAAAAAAGAAAAAAGGGGGCAAGTGTGGGCACAGTGGGTCATGCCTGTAATCCCAGCACTTTGGGAGGCCGAGGCAGGCAGATCACCTGAGGTTAGGAGTTTGAGACCATCCTGACCAACATAGCAAAACCTTGTCTTTACTAAAAATACAAACAATCTGCTGGGTGTGTTGGTGCACACCTGTAGTCCTAGCTACTTGGGAGGCCGAGGCAGGAGAATCACTTGAACCCAGGAGGCGAAGGTTGCAGTGAGCTGAGATCATGCCACTGCGTTCCATCCAGCCTGGGTGACAAAGTGAGACTCTGTCTCAAAAAAAGGAAGGGAGGGTAAGGAAAGGGAAGGGAAGTGCAGGAAGAATTTCAAGTATGTAAATGTGCTAATCCTGTGATAGACTATTTGGAGATATCACAGCTTCCTAAACCCTCACCCCCGTCTCTTGGCACGTTTTGTTCTCCTCACCTTCGGGGTCTGTTATATTCCTAAAGAAGGAGGTTTTCACTTTCCAAAAACTGCAAGGAACAAAAATAGGTTAATTAGGCTGTACTTATTCACATAGAAAAGGGATCCCTGGCTTTGTAAACGATTTGACTATGGGGTAAATTTAAGTAGAATAATTTCCTTCTATTTTTCAAACGTGATCAGATATATGTGCAACTTCTCTCGGGCAAAATGAAGTACAGCTATAATGGGATTTTGTAAATATCTCTGTTCCATTACAAGTTGCAGGAATGTATACACTTCAGTGCATTGGGGTTCAAGTCACAGTGGCCCAGGATTCACAGATTAAATTAAAAGATGGAGGGAGAACTGGACCGACTCAAGTGGCCTTGGGCAAATCACAATTCCACCATATGCATGCGTTTCCTTATCTGTAACATGATGAGATAGAGCTGAATTTCAACTCTGGATTTCTCAAGTTTATGAATCGGTGAATTATTCAGTTCCTATTTGTGTTTTTTTTGGGGGGGAGGGCCTTGGATTAATTCAGAAGAACTGAATGCATTTATAGACATATCTATTTCCAGTCAATAAAATTTACCTGCTAGGCTCTGGATGCCTGTGAGGCAGAGATGAGTAAGATGTAGGGACCCCTCCCTGGAAGCTGATAGTACTACGAGAGGCAGGCTAAGGGAAAAAAGAAGAAAGAGGATCTCTACCTGGGTGACAGCAGAACACATTAGAAAACATCTGAGACAATTCTTGAATCATGACAGAAAATAAGGAAGGAGAAGGAGGTTTGACACAGTCTATTGAAAACCTCAAACATGGTCTAAGCTCTGCCCAAGTGTTAACTAATGCACTGTCCTGGGTTAACTCTTCAGCTTCACCAAATGTAACATTGAACCTCTAAGGAATCTTAAGAAAAAAAACTTCCCTGTAGTTTACCACCAGCCTGGGAAGAGAGGTGGGGGAAATTCTCCCATCCCAATAGCAAATCTGATCAACTTCCTTTTCTTCAATGTTAACTTCCAATCAAGTTGTAGAAACGTGGGTTCATTAATTTCAATGAATCGTTAGAACAGACTGGCCAGGCGCAGTGGCTCACACCTGTAATCCCAGCACTTTGGGAGGCTGAGGTGGGTGGATCACCTGAGGTCAGGAGTTTGAGACCAGCCTGACCAACATGGTGAAACCCCGTCTCTGCTAAAAACACAAAATTAGCTGGCTGTGGCACATGCCTGTAATCCCAGCTACTCGGTAGGCTGAGGCAGAAGAATCACTTGAACCTGAGAGGCGGAGATAGCTGTAAGCCGAGATCGCGCCACTGCACTCCAGCCTGGGCAACAAGACCAGACTGAACAAAAACTCTTGCTAACAAGGGCTTGCCCAAGCAAGATGCTAAGCATCCTTCTGAGCAGGAAAGAAATCCTTGGAAACATTTTTTAAATGCATGCCATGTCAAGGCCAAATTGGAATAAAAAGAAAATCACTTTGGAATCTCAGGTTTTCTCAAGTCACAATTTACAATCTACATTTCAAGGTCAATTGAACCACTTGATGGCCAATTTGGGGACAGGTAAAGAGCTACATGAGAAATTGTAAATGGGCACGAGGGTTTCCGACACCAACCAGACTCTCACAGCCACACTTGTCTATAATGATGTCAGGTCATTCCCAAAAGCTCGGGTCAAAGGGCTCTGTGAGCACAGGGACTGTTGATTTAACACCAGCCTGGTGACATCCACTCTGCTCACTCTGTGGGCAGAATTTAAATGTGGAGGCATGGCACTAATGAGCTGGAAGGAGGAGAGAAAAACAGGGATTTAAAGTGTTTTTGGAAACCTGACCCTTCTCTGAGAGTCAGGGGTTCTCTTTTCAATTCTAAAGCATCCATCCTGTTTTTCAGACAACACGCTCAGTTCTGTAATGGGGACTGTGGAGAGTTAGGACTTGAAGTGAACATCTCCAGGGTGGGAAAGATGGTTTAAAGGTAACGTCGTGGGAGGGATAGCCATCCATGGAGATGTGAGTGGTTGTTTTGGGAAGAATATTAGGGAAAGACACTTGAGGAGTCCAGAAGCCAGAACTGGTCGGTGTTTATATTCAGGCATAATGGCTCTCATAGAAGCCACATCATTTTTTCAGTATAGAAAACAAAATCAGGCCAGGCACGGTGGCTTTGGCCTGTAATTCCAGCACTTTGGGAGGCTGAGAGGGTGATCGCTTGAAACCAGGAGTTTAAGACCAACCTGGGCAACATAGGAAGACCCTATCTCTACAAAATAATAATAATTATTATTACTATTATTAGCTGGGCACAATGGCATGCATCTGTAGTCTCTGCTACTGAGAAGGCTGCAGGTGGGAGGATCACTTGAGCCCAGAGAATTCAGGCTGAAGTGAGCTGTGATTGCGCCACTGCACTCCAGCCTGGGCGCCAGAGTGAAACCCTGTCTCAAAAACAAAACAAATTTTACCTTCAAGGCTAGACTAAGTGCTGACACAGATGTGCAAATTCCAATTCATTCGGCTAAACCGAGGGGTGCTGAATCAGAAGTCACTGAGTGTTGTCTTTGTAGAATTGGTCTTATGATCATGACCTGTTATATCAATTATTTTGAACTGGAGTACGACTGGAGTAGATAAAGCTGCATCAAAATCATCAGGGAGGCCGGGTATGGTGGCTGATGCCTGTAATCCCAATACTTTGAGAGGCCAAGGTGGGTGGATCACCTGAGGTCAGGAGTTTGAGACCAGCCTGGCCAACATGGCGAAACCCCTTCTCTACTAAAAACACAAAAATTAGCCTGGTGTCGTGGTGGGTGCCTGTAATCCCAGCTACTCAGGAGGCTGAGGCAGGAGAATTGCTTGAACCTGGGAGGCGGAGATTGCAGTGAGTCAAGATCAGGCCATTGCTCTCCAGCCTGGGTGACAGAGCAAGACTCCATCTAAGAAAAAAAAATCATCAGGGACATTTATCAGAAGTGCAAATCCCTAAACCCCATTTCCAAAGATTTAAGTCTAGTGGTTCTTTGGAAGTTTGATCTTCTCACTGATCATCTGGAGAAACTGACTTGTAAAATATATATTGATCTTTCCTGATAAATCTTATTAAATTATCCTTGACAAAAGCAGGTATAAATGCATGAAAAATTATCACCTGGATGAGCTTGATTAGAATTCGCCTACCCATGCAACGTTCATCCCTGTGCTAACTCGCTTTCTGGGGGGTCCGTTTAGAGGGCTTCCTTCCTCTTCAATCTTCTGGTTTTCTGGCTGAAACACCCAGCTCCCTGAATGTCACAGATCTGTCCCTAAACCCACAGCTGAGCACGTGCTTTTGCAGTAAAACCCTGAAGCTCAGCCCTGCACTTCGTCAAGGTGCGCACTCAGCCACAATGCGTGCATGAGCCCCGATACGTTGTGATACCCTGTTACTACAGGACCTTTATGAGCTTCAAGGGAAATTACGTTTTAAATTATAGCATACAAGTATAATGGAGAATCGACTTGTGGCAATGACAGTTTATATTTATCAATCATTTATCATTTTGATTTATAAGGTGCCCAACTTGATTTAAAAGGAGCTAATGTTTAAAAATCTCTAGGCACCCGTTCAACCAAATACACATTGAAAGCAACAAAGTGAGTAACTCCTCCTTTTCTGCAACCTTTCGTTCTTTTCCATACCAAAGGCTGAAGCTAGAAGCACAACCAGGTTGATCCCAGGCACCTCCAAGCAGCATCTCAGAACCTCTTGATATCAAATCTCATTTATCGTAGAATTTGGCAGCTATAAAGTATCAATGTTAAGAGAGAGCCCAGGTTCAGCTGTATACCCAAGCTCACAGAGTCTCACTTTGTCACCCAGGCTGGAGTGCGGAGGTATGATCTCAGCTCACTACAACCTCCACCTCCCAGGTTCAAGCGATCCTAGTGTCTCAGCCTCCCGAGTAGCTGGGATTACAGGTGTGCACCACCACACCCAGCTAAGTTTTGTATTTTTAGTAAAGACAGGGTCTTGCATGTTGGCCAGGCTGGTCTTGAACTCCTGGCCTCAAGTGATTCATCTGCCTCGGTGACCCGAAGTGCTGGAATTACAGATATGAGCCACCACCGTGCCTGGCTGAGCTTCAGAATGTAGAGTGGGAGGGGACCTCCAGAAGGGACCTGATTTCCACACCTCCATCCTCCTCCTTAGTTAAGATTCACCCAACGGAGTCTATAGGTGCAAGCCATTAACCTTTCAAATGCAACTTGCTCCATGGTATAAATTCACTAGACAGTATACATATCCTTGTTCCCAAACCATTCCTCCTTGACAGTCCTCTGTGGGCTTTGTTCTAGGATTTCAGCACCTCTGACGCTTAACGTACTCTAACACTGATCTGCCGTCTCCTGCCATGCCTGGCCCTGACACTGGGCCACTCTTGTCTGAGCTTAGCCTTCATATCCCACCGACACAGTCTACCCAGCTCCTGACTTTACCTTGCCTCGGTTTTCCAGTTTGATGTTCTCATTCCAGCTCTGGTAGCTCTGATGAGCTCACCGTGACGCATGGCGCTATTGAGCTATCAGACGTCTTGAGAGGTATGAAGTCCCAGACTTGCTATAGCAACTCATCAAAATCAGAGTCTTCAAGGTGGGCCATCCCTACGGGCCAACGGCAGCAGTTATATAGGGTTTTCCAGAGCGTGGTTTCTAGTTCAAGTCAGCACACCTCTTACACCATGAGTGCTTCTTACATGCCAGGCACTAAATTTCCTAGGGCTCAGCTTTGAAGAGATTCTCCCACCTCGTAAGTTGTTTGTTTGTTTTGTTTGATTGGTTGGTGGGTTGGTTTTGTTTTCTGAGATGGAGTTTCACTCTTGTTGCCCAGGCTGGAGTGCAATGGCACAATCTAGGCTCACTGCAACCTCTGCCTCCTGTCTTCAAGCGATTCTTCTGTATCAGCCTCCCAAGTAGCTGGGATTACAGGTGACCCCCCACAACATCTGGCTAATTTTTTGTATTTTTAGTAGAGATGGGGTTTCACCATGTTGGCCGGGCTGGTCTCAAACTCCTGACCTCAGGTGATCCACCTGCCTCGGCTTCTCAAAGTGCTGGGATTACAGGCATGAGCCACTGCACCTGGCTTGTTTTGGTTTTTGAGACTCCACTCTCACTCTGTCACCGAGGCTGGAGTGTAGTGGTATAATCTTGGCTCACTGCAACCTCCGCCTCCCAGGCAATTCTCATGCCTCTGCCTTCAGAGTAGCTGGAATTACAAGCACCTGCCACTTGCCTGGATAATTTTTGTATTTTTAGTAGAGATGGAGTTTTGCCACGTTGGCCAGGCTGGTCTCAAACTGCTGACCTCAAGCGATCTGCCCACCTCAGCCTCCCAAAGTGCTAGGATTACAGGCATGAGCCACCACCCACAGCCCCTTAAGTTGTTTGAATTCCCATCTTCCACCTCCAAAGGTGGCGTGTTCTTTCCATGATACCCTACAGTTCTCCAGCTCAACACATTCCCCTTTATTTGCTATGTTCTACTACCTTGTTGGGAAAGGCCTTAGGTCCACCGAGCTAAGAAAGAAGAACAGAACTCTCATTTTCCTTCTTCAGGGCTCTAATTTCTCTACTAAAGAATGTGATGTGCTTCCAAATATTGGAACAACTGGTTGTCAATAGAAAATCTAATTTCCATGCTTTAATAACTTAATAATCATCCCTTCTTGAATTAGGCTAAAATGATCTTGAAGGACTCATTCTTTCCCCAGTGAGGAAGACTAATCTCTGAAAATAACTGATGGCAAAATCATCTGCCTTCTTAAGCAGGCCGTGGGCCACTTGGGATTCACACCAGCATCTCCCCATTGTATTGTTTAAAATTTTAAAAGGGCCGGGC
This sequence comes from Alouatta palliata, assembly GCA_004027835.1. Classification (NCBI taxonomy): domain Eukaryota; kingdom Metazoa; phylum Chordata; class Mammalia; order Primates; family Atelidae; genus Alouatta; species Alouatta palliata. The sequence goes on from PVKV010027091.1 coordinate 15,687, forward strand.
TCGATGGCTCATGCCTGTAATCCCAGCACTTTGGGAGCCCAAGGAGGGCAGATCATTTGAGGTCAGGGGTTCGAGACCAGCCTGGTCAACATGGTGAAACCCCATCTCTACTAAAAAATACAAAAATTAGCTAGGTGTGGTGGCAGGTGCCTGTCATCCCAGCTACTGAGAAGGCTGAGATAAGAGAATTGCTTGAACCTGGGAGGTGGAGGCTGCAGTGAGCCGAGATCACACCATTGCACCAAAATGGGGAGACATTTATATAAACATTATAATTTGGTCCCTGTCCTTAAGATGCTTAGAGTGTAGTGAAAGCTTCAAGCTCTTTGCTGAGGTCAAAATACAGAGAAGGGTGGTGGGTGTTCTGTGCTTAGGGCTTCCTAGGGCTTGCAGTGAGGCTCAAGTAGTCTCCTCTGTTGACTGGTAGAACCCCCCCCTTATAACTCCTAGAGTCAGCTCATGGAGAGGCCTGAAAGTTCAAGACAAAATGGGGATCAAGTCCAGATGCAGTGGCTCATATCTGTAATCCCAGCATTTTGGGAGGCTGAGGTGGAAGGATCACTTGAGCCTAGGAGTTCAAGACCAACCTGGGCAACATGACAAAACCTTGTTTCTACAAAAAACACAAAACTTAGCTAAGCAGCTAGGTCTGTGACGGCAGTGTCTAACTCTATTTTCCCAAATTTCCATGTCATATCTTATTTTAAGCAAATCAGGCTACCTCCTTGGAAATAGCCCCAGCTGAGCATCTGATCTGGCTGGGATGTTTCCACCTGGCAGCAGGAACGTAGGGGAACATCTCTCTGGGCTGGTGATGAGGAGTGAGGCCCCGTGAGTCTAGACCTCACTCCTTATCACCAGCCCAGCGATGTCAGGCCAGGAGTTTGAGACCCACCTGGGCAACATAGCAAGACCCCATCTCTACAAACAATTTTAAAAATTAGCTGGGTGTGTTAGCGTGCACCTGTAGTCCCAGCTATTTGGGAAGCTGAGGTGGGAGGATCAGCTTGAGACCAGAAGAGCGAGGCTGCAGTGAACTATTGTGGTGCCACTGCACTCCAGCCTGGGTAACAGCAAGACCCTGTCTCTGCTTACGGAGGACGGGACCTGGCATTTCGGAGGCTGCCTGTGCAGACTTGCAGCTGCCCTGCTTGACATCAGCTCAGGCATATCCAGGGGCACAGGTGCCACTGTCTTTAGAAACGACTTCTCCATAGGAACAGCAAGGCAAATTTAGCCACCAAACTGCCTTCCCAGGCATCATGTCCTCTTCATCAATCCATCCTTCTATCTTTTTTTGGAACTCACCTCTTCTAGAAATTCTACCCAGGGCACCCTCTGCAAACCAACCCATTCCATGATACCAGCATCCTCAAGTTCAACACTATTTTGAACCTATGTATGCCCTGTTTCACAAAGCCATTTTACTATATGTGTCATGGGGGCCGAGAAGTTCTTTTTTGGTTCTTTTTTTTTGTTCTTTTTTAGGGACAGCGTCTCACTATGTTGCCCAGGCTGGTCTTCAACTCCTAGACTCAAGCGATCCTCCTGCCTCAGCCTCCCAAAATGCTGGGATTACAGCAAGAGCCACTGTACCCACCAAGAAGGAGGTTTTTGATGAGATTATTTCTCAAAATTAAAAACTGGAAATTTCTCAAAAGGCAAGACACTTATTTAACCAGTACTGATTGAACCTTCATTTAAGATTAAGCGTATTTATTTTAATTGCTTTATTTAACCTCCACAGCTAGCCTATGAGCATATGTTTTCATCGACATGTGACATGAGATGAAATAACATATCCAAAGTCATATAGCCAGAGAGGCTGAGGGGGGTGGATAACTTGAGGCCAGGAGTTTGAGACCAGCCTGGCCAACATGGTGAAACTCTGTCTCTAATAAAAATACAAAAATTTTCCAGGTGTGGTGGTGCACGCCTGTAATCCAAGCTACTTGGGAGGCTGAGGCAGGAGAATCGCTTGAACATGGGAGACAGAGGTTGCAGTGAGCCAGGATCGCGCCACTGTACTCCAGCCTGGGTAACAAATCCAGACTCTGTCTCAGAAAAAAAAAAGTCCTACAGCCAGAAATGTGCCATCCGGGATAAAAACCCTGGTGTTGATGCCTGGTCTGGCATGCTGCCTGTAACACCTGGCTGTCGCTTCCCTGATGCGTCCCTAAACCCTACCCTTGTAGATGCTAAGTAAACATTGATTAACTGGCTCACTGGTACAGTAGAAGGCTATGGAAAAGGCTTCTGAGCACTCATTTTAGAGTCCAGGAAGGAGAACGTAACCATTCAGTTCCTAAAAGCAAAGCTTCATACCAACCCATCCCACCCTCCAAGGTTAAGAGAGATTTCTGCCATCTGGATTTTTATTCAATTGAGTCTGAAATGGTTGTGTGTGTGTGTGTTTGTTTATTTGGGTTTTTTTGAGACAGAGTCTCACAGTGTTGCCCAGTCTGATGTGCAATGGCGGGATCTCAGCTCACTGTAACCCCCACCTCCTGGGTTCAAGTGTTTCTCATGTCTCAGTTTCTTGAGTAGCAGGGATTATAGGGGTGAGCCACCATGCCTGGCTAATGTGTGTGTGTGTGTGTGTTTAGTAGAGACAAGGTTTCACCATGTTGGCCAGCCTGGTCTTGAACTTCTGGGCTCAAGTGATCCACTCGCCTCAGCATCCTGAAGTGCTAGGATTACAGACGTGAACCACTGAGCCTGGCCAAGTCTGAAATGTTTAACTGGTTAAAAAAAAAAGAAAGAAGAGAAGGGAGGGGAGGGAGGGCAGGAGAGGGGAGGGGTGGGGACTCAATCTGCATTATTTCACCATGGTCTGCCCAGGTAGGTATCATGATTAGGCCAACCCCTGGTGCCTCTGGAAGCAGATGCTGAGAGAGAGTTAGAAATGCAAAATGTTTCAGGGAAGTAACATGTATTGATGACAAGGGAGAAAAAAGCAGCATCCAGCAGAAAGCGCTGTTCGAGCAATGCAGGACTGACAAAGCCTCTGCTAGCGCAATGGAGAGTTCCAGAAAACAAATTGCCCACTCAAGGGGTCCCATGCTGGGTGGAACTGACCTGTCCCAAGTACTCCTGACTTGCTCAGTCATTCCATTCTTCTCCTTGCTCTATCATTGATTAAATGTTTCTCAGGAGCCAAGCCCTGTGACAAACTCACAGACTTTTTACACCTTACCCCATTCACCCTCCCAAAACTTTTTTTTTTTTTTTTTTTTTTTTTGAGGCTGAGTCTCACGCTATCACCTAGGCTGGAGTGCAGTGGTGCAATCTTGGCTCACTGCAACCTTTGCCTCCTGGGTTCAAGTGATTCTCCTGCCTCAGCCTCCTGAGTAGCTGGGATTACAGGCACCCGCTACCACACCCAGCTAACTTTTGTATTTTCAGTAGAGACAGAGTTTCTCCATTTTGGCCAGGCTGATCTCAAACTCCTGACCTCAGGTGATTCTCCCGCCTCAGCCTCCCAAAATGTTGGGATTACAGGTGTGAGTCACCGTGCCCGGTCCCCTCCCCAAAACTTTTGAGGTTGATATTGCGTGAAGAAACTGAGACCAGAGAAGTATAGTGTCTTCCCCAAGGTCACACGGCTGGTAGATGTCTGTGTCATTGAGGGCTCATAGCTGCAAGCAACATGGGATGATGACAGGCTATCAGGTTTGGAAGTCAATAGAGTAGAAACATGAAAGAGAGAGAGAAAAATGACAGTGCTGTGTGAGCGTAACCTCAGCTCCTAAACTGAGGTGGACCTGAAGGTGCTTTAACTGCATTTAGCAACTGCACTCAACAATTGCACTCTGCTGTCAATCATCATACAGATGGGGCCGGGGAGCTTGGACCAGTTAAGAACTTGCTGGAAGGTGCAGAGCTAGGAGTGTCAGAGCCTGAGGTCTAAGAATCTCTGAACCACTGACTGCACCTTGATTTGCTCGCAAGAATCTCACAGAGGTGTTATGAAGATGAAAAGAGATAAGGCGCTTCAAAGTTCTTTGAAAAGAATAAAGGCCCACAGATGTTCAAAGGATTAGACAAGTGGATATTAAGGAACAATAAGCATTATCCTATTTATTCATTTTCCTCAATTTGCCCTGCCTGCTCTGTGAGACACTTTGCTCCAGTTCTCAGAGAGGCATGAAGGGAAGCTTTTTACAGCATATGAAAAGTATTAATAATTTGGTATGGTCTTAATTCATTTCATGATTCAGTTCTGCTGAATCTACAGAGACTGCTTCCAGCCTAGTAATTATAAAAGCCGCTTCCAAATCAGCCCCGATTTGATCTTACACTATTTGATCATTTTATTATTCCGTTTTACTTTATTATTCGGTTTGATTTGGCTCTCAGAAACCCGAGGCGACATAAACTGTATGTTTTATATCTTTAAAAGTTCTGTTGAGATAAATTCTTATATAAAAAGGCAGTAATGCTAAATCAATGCCATTTATTTTTAAGTATGAGAATTTTGCTCTAAGAGTGAGAAATCTGTGATACCAGATAGAGCATCACTTATAAATCCAGTCCGACTATGCATTCTAAGGATACAAGAGCTATGACTAAGTTTTCATTATTTTTTAGTTTGAACTATAGGATATTTAATCAGCAATTTTTATTTATTATTTTTATTTTTATTTTTGAGTCAGAGTCTGGCTCTGTCCCCCAGGCTGGAGTACAGTGTCGTAATCTCGGCTCACTGCAACCTCTGCCTCCCTGGTTCAAGCAATTCTCCTGCCTCAGACACCCAAGTAGCTGGGACTACAGGCATGTGCCACCACGCCTGGCTAATTTTTGTATTTTTAGTACCGACAAGGTTTCACCATGTTGGCCAGGCTGGTCTCGAACTTCTAACCTCAGGTGATCTACCCGCTTTAGGATTAAAGGTATAGATCGGCTGAGCCCAGCCTACTTATTTTCTTTATTTTACATTATTATTATTATTATTTTTTAAAGAGACAGGGTCTCATTCTGTTTTCCAGGCTGGAGTGCAGTAACTCACTGCAGCCTTGAACTCCTGACCTCAAGTGATCCTCCTGCCTCCGCCTCCCGAGTAGCTGGGATTGTAGACATGAGCCACTGCACTGGGCTCTTAATCAATCAGTCACTTTTCAAACATAGGTTTATTTGTGCTAAAGTCAAATACTTGGCTAAGAAACAATTTTATTTTATAGCTGATAATTATGGTGTAACTGGGGAAGTCAGGATGGAATTTAAGGTTCGTGAGGGCAAGGAGGGCAGTTCTCCGGTTCCCCTCTCTCAAATGACGACTTTCAAATGATGCAAATGTGTTAAGTAACTATTAAGTGAGTGAATAGAAGGCTTTGGAATCATCCAGGCCTCGGTTCAAATCCTCAGCATGCTGCTTTCTATCTAGGAGCCCATCAACCTCATGTTGGTTACTAGTTATACTTGTAATAAGTTGGGTTACATAATCTCCCTTCCATGGCTGCTATGAAGGTTAAAGATGACAGTACCTGCAATTGGAATCTTCTGTATCCTAATGGTGCCAAGCAGACTGCCCAGCACATGGGAACTCTCAAAAAAAAGAGGCCCGCAGATGGGATTCATGCCAGGTTGCCTGTTTCTGGAGCTGTCCTTACCAGCCGTGGTCCCATCCTGCCTCTGATGCACAGAGGCCACCAGGGGTGTCCTGCAGATATTAAGATCACACAACTAGCTTGAAGAAACAAATGCTTTTCTTTTTCTTTTCTTTCTTTTTTTTTTTTTTTTTGAAACAGAGTTTTACTCTTGTCACCCAGGCTGGAGCATAGTGGCATGATCTTAGCTGACTGCAACCTCTGCCTCCCGGGTTCAAGTGATTCTCCTGCCTCAGCCTCCCAGGTAGCTGGGACTATAGGCGCCCACCACCACATCCGGCTAATTTTTGGAATTTTAGTAGAGATGGGGTTTCACCATGTTGGCCAGGCTGGTCTTGAACTTTTGACCTCAGGTAATCCGCCCGCCTCTGTCTCCCAAAGCTTTGGGATTACAGGTGTGAGCCACCAAGCCTACAAATGTTTTTCTTAAACAAATTGTCTAAGGCAGCTGAGTCTATTAAAGATAGGTTGACATAATTCTTTTTTTTTTTGAGACATGATCTCCCTCTGTTGCCCAGGCCAGAGTGCAGTGGTGCAGTCACGGCTCACTGCAGCCTTGACCTCCAAGGCTCAAGCAATCCTCTCATCTCAGCCCCCTGTGTAGCTGGGACCACAGATGTGTGCCACCATGACCAGATAAATTTTGTATTTTTAGTAGAAACGGAGTTTCGCTATGTTGCCCAGCTGGTCTCAAACTTCTGGCCTCAAGCGTTCTTCCTGCCCTCAGCCTCCTAAAGTGCTGGCATTACAGTCCTGAGCCACTGTGCAAGGCCCATAATTCCTTTTTGTTGTAAAGCAGGTAATACCTTGGAGAAGCATTGCATTTACACACACACATGCGCGTGCACGCGCACACACACACACACACACACACACACACACATACACAATCAATCTTATTTTGTTATAGCAGAACAAGTAGCCCTGATTCATCAGAGAGCCACATATGAACTACTCATTCATTCCATCTGACAGGTGTGGATTTCATCTAGTGTATAAAATAGAATGCTACATACTGTAAGAGACAGAGGTAAGTAAGAAGTTGGGAACTTTCCAAAACATAGGCAAGTGTGGAAGTCAGAATAATGCCTCTCCAAAGACGTTCACAACTTATGAATATATTCAGTTACATGGCAAAATGGAATTAGGGAAGAAGCAGGTGAAATTAAGGTTGCTAATCAGCTGACCTTGAAATAGGAAGATTATCCTGCATTATCTGCCTGGGTTCAATGTAATCAACAAGGCTGCTTCTAAATAGAAGATGAGTACAGAAGACTCAGTGCTAGACAGACGCAACTACCATCGTATTCCACCCCTGCAACTCTTATTTACCTCTGTGTCTTACAGTACATAGCATTCTATTTTACACACTAGGTGAAATCAAGACTCAAGATGAAACTGAACATTGCCAGCTTTAAAGATGGAAAAAGAGGACTTGAAGCAAGGGCTGTAGTGTCTGGAAGCTAGAAAAGACTAGGAAAGGCCGGGCTTGGTGGCTCACAACTGTAATCCCAGCACTTTGGGAGGCCGAGGTGGATGGATCACCTGAGGTCAGGAGTTCAAGACCAGCCAGGTAAACATGGTGAAACCCCGTCTCTACTAAAAATACAAAAATCATCCGGGTGTGGTGGCATGCACCTGTAATCCCAGCTACTCGGGAGGCTGAGGCAGGAGAATCACTTGAACTTGGGAGGCGGAGGTTGCAGTGAGCTGAGATCACACTACTGCACTCCAGCCTGCATGACAGAGCAAGACCCATCTCAAATTAAAAGGAAAAAAAAAAGACTAGGAAATTGTAAGACCTATTCTTTGTCCTTAGGGAGATTATTAACAAACTATACCCAATCATTTCATCAGTTTTATGATCTGATACTTTTAAGCTAGGCAGTGTCTATGCCATACACTTAATTTAACAAATTATGTGTATTCATTTCAAAATACCAGGGGTCTGTGAGGCCCCTTAGGTCAAGTTACCATTTGAGTGACACAATTGTATAGAATGTACTCAAGCAAAGGGCCAGTCCGTTGAATTCCAATCAGCCATCAGGCTTGGTAGCTGCAGTTCAAGGCAGAGAGAAAAGCAGAGAGGTAGATGTTTATAAAATATTTACAAAAGCTCTTTGAAAACCAGGCAAACCCACTTTCTGATTGCTCTGGGTTTGAACAAGCCTTTGTTCTGATAACAAAAGAAGTCTTGATATCATTATGTGAAGAAGGGCTCAGTGTTTTGAATTCTCTGTTACGATGTGTATGCATTTGGCTACCTCCTGAAGCTCCCGTACTCCTGGGGAAATGCTGCTCATGTTTGACGGCACACTGACCCCAAGAGTACTTTATCTTTTTAAATAAAGTGTTAGTATTTTCAAAGGCTCTTCACATTCGCAAGCTTATTTGATTCTCCTTAAAATAATCTCATGTACTAAGTCAGGCAGATATCATGTCCTTATTTGATAAACAGGCACTTGGCACTTGGAGGGTTAGGCACATTTCTCAAGGTATTGAGAAATTACTTTCAACTGCAAAACCCGCAATTACTTTTGCATCAACCTAATACTACTGCTGGGAAGTGCTGGAGTTACAGTTAAAACCAAGTCTTCAGACTCTGATCTCCTATTGTTTCCCTTGCAGTATACTGTGTGTTTTTTTTAGATGGAGTCTTGCTCTGTTGCCCAGGCTGGAGTGCAATGGTGCAATCTTTGCTCACTGCAGTCTCTACCTCCTGGGTTCAAGCAGTTCTCCTGCCTCAGCCTCCCAAGTAGCTGGGATTACAGGTGAGCACCACCATGCCCAGCTCATTTTTGTATTTTTAATAGAGACAGACTTTCACCATGTTGGCCAGGCTGGTCTCAAACTCCTGACCTCAGCCTCCCAAAGTGTTGGGATTACAAGAGTCAGCCACTGCACCCTGCCTTTGTTTATTTATTTATTTATTTATTTTAGGATGGAGTCTCACTCTCTAGCCCAGGCTGGAGTTCAGTGGCATGATCTTGGCTCACTACGGCAACCTCCACCTCCCAGGTTCAAGCGATTCTCATGCCTCAGCCTCCCGAGGAGCTGGGATTACAAGCATGCACCATGAAGCCCAGCTGATCTCGAACTCCTGACCTCAGGTGATCCACCTGCATTGGCCCCTCAAAGTGCTGGAATTGCAGGTTTGAGCCACTGTGCCCGGCCCTTCAACTATTGTTTTAACGTCAGGGGTCCACGTGCAGGTTTGTTACATAGGTAAATGTGTCATGGTGGTTTGCTGCACAGATCGTCCCATCACCTAGGTATTAAGCCCAGAATCCATTAGCTATCCTTGCTGATGCTCTCCTTACCCGCCTTCCCCAAACAGGCCCCAGTGTACCTTGTTCCCTGGCATGTGTCCATGTATTCTCATCATTCAGCCCCCACTTATAAGTGAGAATGTATGTAAACCATTGTTTTTAATCTTTACAAACTGAAAGCTATTGAATGGGATTTGAAGTACGTATCTCTTATCAGAGACGGAAAATACATGCAGGCATGCTGCCCTCACCTGCACCCAGAGAGTGCTAATCAACTTGGCAGTCTCTTCCACTAAATCCGGGTGCAGCCTTAAAAGATCTCTCGGCATGGGATACAAGCAACTGCCTTTGACTGGAACTGAGAAATTAATCTTTTTTTTTTGAGATGGAGGCTCACTCTGTTGCCAGGTGGGAGTGCAGTCGTGTGATCTTGGCTCACTATAACATCTGCTTCCCAGGTTCAAACAATTATCGTGCCTCAGTCCCCCAAGTAGCACCACCATGCCTGGCCATTTTTTTTGTATTTCTGGTAAGACAGAGTTTCACCATGTTGGCCAGGCTGGTCTCGAACTTCTGACCTCAGGTAATCCGCCCTCCTCAGCCTCCTAAAGTGCTGGGATTACAGGAGTGAGCCACCATGCCAATTACTCTTATTCCTGGGAGTATACAAGCAGAGACTGGATGCCTACTAGTGACTCAGTTTCAGGAATTCACCCACTGAGTAGAAGGTTCAGGATATCAGTGCTTCCCAAGCCTGGTTGTACCAGAAAATCTTCTGGTTGCATTCAAAAAGAAATTTGTGGTTTATTTATTTATTATTTTATTTGTTTATTTTTTTTAGACAGAGTCTTACTCTGTCACCAAGGCAGGAGTGCAATGGCACAATCTCGGCTCACTGCAACCTCTGCCTCCTGGGTTCAGGTGATTCTCCTGCTTCAGGCTCTCTAGTAGCTGGGACTACAGGCATGCGTCACTACGCCAGGCTAATTTTTGTAGTTTTAGTAGAGATGGGGTTTCATCATATTGGCTGGGCTGGTCTGGAACTCCTGACCTCAAGTAATACACACACCTTGGCCTGCCAAAGTGCTGGGAGGACAGGCGTGAGCCACGTGCCTGGCCTCTTGTTTATTTTTAATTGAGATGTGTGAGATCCAGCCAGGAATTTCCTGAATCACAATCTCTGATGGTGTAACATGGAAAACTATCATTTGCAAATTGTTCTGAGCTGATTATAATGCTACAGGTTTATTGCTTGAGAACTGGAGCAAATTTCCTTAAAGGTCTCTTCTGAATTTGCAATGAAATGTTGTGACCTCCCACAGTCCAGCACTGGTCAGTTGTTGCATCACGTACAGCTGTATCGTACAGTGTGGAGGGTCTGAATCACAACGAAAACAATCAGCCCAAACAGGTGAAAGCAAGCACCAGCTAGCTTGCCATCTGCGTATTCGTGGCGAATTAGACTTCCCACGTTAGCTGTGTTCTCAGCGATATTAGTGTTACAAGCCCTAATGTATTGTATTTTATACTTCGGAGAGCTGGAAGAGAGTACTAATTACATGCAAGTTTTCCAAGATTTCAGCTGGGAGTATTTCGCATGCAAGTTAATTGTTCTTCTGGGGCTTTACCACTGGTTTATCCAATTAACGTGGAGCTTGCCTATATATCATGGTTTTGCTTACAGAAAGGAAACCATATTATTCACTTGAATAAAGTGGGGCTTTTTCTAAGAGCGTGTTGAAGTCCAACTGATAGCTTCTGGAACGCGTAAACAACTCTTCACCTCCTGCCTTCTGAGGTGGAATGAGGTTTGCTCTGCAGGGGAACAGCAAAAGTTGCTGATGAAATGCAGTGATAAAAAAAAAAAAAAGAGGCCGAGCAGATTTGCTTCTGAGGCTTTCCCTCTTACCCTTCTCTCTATCAACTTGGAAACTGTCTGCAATCAAGTGCATATGTGGTATAACAATTCTTCTGATAATACGTGTTCTCCAGTTGACATCTGTGCTTTCATCTCTCCTGACCTTAGAGGCGTCTTTGTCTAAGTAGGCACAGTTATCGCCATTTTACAGGCCTCTGGACACTCAGGATTTTCCCGTTTGTCTTTGTAGAATTGGCCTATTCTTTTTTTTTTTTTTTTATTTCTATCATTGTTTTCTTTTTTTTATATATATATATATATATACTTTTTATTGCATTTTAGGTTTGGGGGTACATGTGAAGAACATGCAAGATTGTTACATAGGTACACACATGGCAGTGTGATTTGCTGCCTTCCTCCCCATCACCTGTATCTGTTATTTCTCCCCATGCTATCCCTCCCCAAATCCCCACCCCCTGCTGTCCCTCCCCTTTTTCCCCCCACAGACCCCAG
>PVKV010027092.1:0-26931 GCA_004027835.1 Alouatta palliata
AAGTGGGCGAAGGATATGAACAGACACTTTACAAAAGAAGACATACATGAGGCCAACAAACATATGAAAAAATGCTCATCATCACTGGTCATTAGAGAAATGCAAATCAAAACTACATTGAGATACCACCTCACGCCAGTTAGAATGGCGATCATTAAAAAATCTGGAGACAACAGATGCTGGAGAGGATGTGGAGAAACAAGAACTCTTTTACACTGTTGGTGGGAGTGTAAATTAGTTCAACCACTGTGGAAGACAGTGTGGCGATCCCTCAAGGATGTAGAAATAGAAATTCCATTTGACCCAGCAATCCCATTACTGGGTATATATCCAAAGGATTATAAATCGTTCTACTATAAGGACACATGCACACAAATATTCAGTGCAGCACTGTTTACAATAGCAAAGACCTGGAACCAACCCAAATGCCCATTGATGATAGACTGGACAGGGAAAATGTGGCACACATACACCATGGAATATTACGCAGCCATCAAAAATGATGAGGTTGTGTCCTTTGTAGGGACATGGATGAAGTTGGAAACCATCATTCTCAGCAAACTGACACAAGAGCAGAAAATCAAACACTGCATGTTCTCACTCACAGGTGGGTGTTGAACAATGAGAACATATGGACACAGAGAGGGAAGCATCATAAACTGGTGTCTGTCAGGGGGAAATAGGGGAGGGACAGCGGGGTGTGGGGAGTTTGGGAGAGAGAGCACGGGAAGAAATGCCAGATACAGGTGATGGTGAGGAAGGCAGTAAATCACACTGCCATGTGTGTACCTATGCAACAATCTTGCACGTTCCTCACATGTACCCCAAAACCCAAAATGTAATTAAAAAAAAAAAGAAATTGAAGGTTGAATTAAAACAACTTGAGTTCAGACACAGAATGGGGCCTTCAGCATTTGACAATGACGTTTACATGCTTTCACTTAATTCTTACTATTTATTTCATAATACACTTCCTTGTTGCTATTAAAAAGCAGAGTTGAGTGTACCTGAATAATTGCATGGAAGAAACAAATGCCAAATATTATTTGTCTCCATTTTTTTCCAAGTATATTTTCTTCAAAAAACGAAGGTGTTATTTCAGTAAATGCTCGTCTGATATTTGCACGTAAGCCTTTTGGAGGCTCATTGGTCACCTGGATTTAGATAGAATATACATGGCAGAGAGAGTGATCACATAGATTTGCATTATTTCTGAATAACACACATAGACTGAAGCCATTGAGAGGATGTAGATAGCTGATGTTCATGAAGAGGTGGGGACCATTCCTGGCACGTTCAAGCCTGCTTTGAATCTTGCTCAGGTACAGTACAGGAAGAATAGGGAATGGCAGGGTTCTCAGACCAACAGTGGTTGAACTACATGACGAGAACCTCAGACACTTCCATTTGGTGTCCATTTTTTCTAAACCTAGGCCAGAAAGCATGCTTAGGGTTTCCTTATTGAATTTTCAATCATCCCGACCTAGGGCATTGTCCCACAGTTTGTCCCCTTATGTCCTATGATATGGGGCAGGGAGGGAAGAAGCATCTCTTGTTCCTCATATGCAGAGGCTTGCCACAGATCATAAACTTCCAGCATTAAAATCCAGCAGCCACACTAGTATGGATTGTAGGCCTCCTGTCTCTCAGATGCTGAAACATTCCCTTAACTCTGGAAGGAGTTCCTTTCTCATCACTCTGTACCTTTAACATTTTCTTGTGAGGGTGAGAGCTGGAAGAGTTGAATGACCAATAGGACTAGAATATGCAAGGCTGGGTTGGGAAATCGTTTCCCTGCTTGCTATAGGTGAAAGGTTACTAACCTCACCTCCCTACCCTGGCCTCACAGACCTCCACATGCTTCTGCGCAGGCTCTGGTCTCATTGGAGGCACTAGGTGTGTATTCTGAAACCAACCATTTCACATTGTTCCAACCATATGCATACATTACCTTAACAGAATTTTGAAGAACTGTAACAGGAAATGTATTACTAGGCATGGAGCTTAAAAAAAGTCGAAAAGTGTCCTTGATAGAACTGTCTGTTTAAAACAAAGATAAAGCAACAAAAAAGAAAAATGTTTAGTTGGTAGTAGCACTTTTCTTTAAGAAATAATTATCCTAGAGAAGGAAAAAATGCTATAAGCTTTGTTTAAAGACCTAGTTAATCTCTTTCAAGTATATTGTAAACTGTTTTAAAATGGGAGTAAGATACGTTGTTTTAGAAACTTCATGGTAGGAAGGGCTGGCAGTTTAGAAGCAGGTACATTTGGGTAAACAAATTAGAGACATATTAATTTTTAATACTTGTTGAACTATTAAGGGCCTTATCTTTGAAATGGGAAACACTTTCAATTGAAAAAGAGGGCAGTTATCGCCCAGGTATTTATTCTCATGAAGATTTTTTGACCGTTCAGTCTAACACAAGTTGCATGAAAATGGCCAAAAAGCCCTACTGAGAAGAGATTTCTCTCCTCAGCAGAGAATTTGCAAAGTAAACAAGGGAGCAAGGATATGGAGATATTCCATGCATGTCATTAGCACGTTAAGTCAATTCACTTATTTTCTGAGCTATAGACAGAGGACCCAAGAAAGAATGAGCTCCACTGTAGGTTCAAAAGGCCAAAGTAAAGTTGGAAAAATCATTGCTTCCATCACAGGAAGACACAGGAATCATCCAAGGACAACTTCCTTGGCATTGGTTTTTAAGTACATATTATGCTGTTTCTCAAACATGCTAGGCTGGCTCCCTCTCTAGGGCCTTTGCACTGGCTGTTCCCTCAGACTCTCTTACTTTCTTCATGTCTTGGTCAAATATCAAAAAATTCCCAAAGAGGTCTACTCAGACTAAACCATTTAAAATTGCTATCTTCCTGGCACCTACTCACATCCTGTCTCAATTTTTCTGATCCTCCTTACCTTATTCTCCTTTTTATTTTTTCCAAAGCACAACCATGTTCTACCATGCCATATACGTTACTTATTTAACATATGGTTTATTCATTGCCTGTCTCGCCCCAACTAGAATGGAAACTCTACGAGGACAAACATCTATGGTTGTTTTCTTCACCAGCATATCCTAAAAAGTATATGGTACATAGTAGGTCCTTAATTATTTATGGAATGAATGACTGCAAATCAAAGCTGATTTCATGCTTCTTGGTTTAGTAGCCTAAATTCACAAACCACATTAAATAGCCCAAATTAAAAGTTAGTTCTATCAAATTCTAGAGCAACACTAACGCTGCTTGCATAGTAAAAATTATTAGGCAAAGAAGTCAAACAACAACCAAAGTCTTAGGGCCAATGATTTCAGTAACTAAAAAAACCAAAAGAAGAACAAGGCCAGGTCTGGAGAAGCATTTTTTCCATACTTTTGTTCTTATAATTGCAAAAGCACCAAGCTTCTTAACTTTCATAGACATCATAGAATTTTAGGGCTGGACTAGAAGAGAATCTTAGAAATCATCTTAGTACAGGACTTTTCATGATGATGTCATGTAGTCATTTTATAGCTGGGGAAACAGAAAAAACATATGACACGCACAGTCAGGAAATGGTGGGGCAGAACTCTGCAGAGGTGATAGGATTTCAAGTCCTGAGGTTTTATTTGTTTTGTTTTTTTTTCTTTTTCTTCCTTTTGCATTTTCAGCTTACTACCTGAATGTATTTTATTTCATACTGGTTCAAGTTAAACATCAGAACTTAAATGGTTAGGTTATAAATGATTATAGCAAGCGCAGAAAAGGATGTTTCTATCCACTTAAGTTTGGTAATCACTTAAAATATGCAAAAAAATTTCAGCTGGCTTCATTAGCCCATCCAGTCTCCTTAAAGAACTGGCAAATGCTCTTGTTCTAGTTATAGTGAAGCTGAAAGGCATCTCCATATCCTGGAGGCTCATGTAGTACCATCATAGCAAACTGCTTTTTTGATGCCTCTCTAGCATTTTTTTTTTCTTAATTATATTCCTAATCATCAGGGACCCCTGACCAGTACACTGAAGACCTCTGTCCTTTCTCTTTAATTATTTAAATAGAAATAAGCCATTGGCCCAACAGGAAGCAGGTCATCTCTTATTTGACTGTGAAAGAGTGGAAATAGTGGAGATTCTGAATGGTGGATAAAAATGAGTCCTTACTTTTGTCGGAAGCAGCCTGCAGAAGGCTTGTCAGTGAGGGCAAGGGGCCAGGAAGTGAAGGGCCTTTAGGGAAAGGTTGCTAACTCTTGAGTTGGCTCAGTGACCAGTGCAGGCTGGGGACTTTGTAAAGGAGCAACTCTTCACCTTCATAAGTAGCACTAAGTAAAGTGATTTGCAAGATCATCTGCATAGCTCTCACCTTTCCAGAAAGCTTTCTGTAGTCAGGGCACAAAGGAAGGCCTCAGAGAAAGGGCTCTCTCTGGATATGTTTGCCTGGTGGTTCTCCCCCAGGGCTTCCCAGCAGAGTGGTAGAGTGGGACCCACACAATTTCTTACCAATAAAATAGTTCCTGAGGTTTTGGTTTTTATACTAACACTTTAAAATGAATAGATTCTAATTCTACTTCTCTCTTTGCAGTCCATTATACTTTCTTGAGTGGGCAAGAAAGTGGTGAGATAATAGTTACTGCCCATGGAGTGGGTGTGGCTCTGAGGCACATGTAAAGGTTAGTTGTCATGTGGGTTACGGAGGATAAAAGGTAGTAAAACAATACTCTAAGGGAACTGGTGGTAATTTGAACTCTGTTCCTTTACATTTCATATTTTATAGGGAAGGATTTAATTTCTTTTGTTTGTCCTAAGTATATTTTTCTGTTTCTTTTTATTATGCCTATAAGTAATATATTTTAAATTCAAATGACCTCTCATAGAAGGCAATAAGAAACAGAAATGATCCAGTGGGTCCTAGCTTCAACTTGGAGGTCTGAAGGCCTTTTTTCAAATCCTGGTTGTGTAAATTAGCCAAAACTATCTAGATCTCAAATTTCTCCTCTTACTATAGGGAAACACAGTGCCTAACATAATGAATTACTATAAGGAATGAATTCAACAAGAAAAGGTTACATATAAATGTTATTATTATGCAAGGGCTATGTGCTCAACATACCTGGATCTGTGAAGGTTTTAATGAGCTCTTCCATTGCCAACATCCAAGAAACAGCAAGATGGCAGTTTTGCAAAAATACCCAGTTTCCTGATTTCATTGCATCCTTGATCATTTTTTCAGCAATAGGTCCTTGTCCTTGCCCTAGTGAAATTGACTGTACCCTGAATTGAACAGCAACAACAAAATATCATCTTATGCTATTTCAAAGCAAAACCAATATCAAGAAATGTAAATACAGTAGACTCTTGCTTAGGATATATATACGTTTTGAATCCTCATTCCGATAGGAGCCCAAATACGTTTTTCTTATTTCTTGTTTTTAAAAACATTTTTACCATGACCCACACAGAAAAGTATAAAAACCGAACACACAGGTCTACAAATGATCACAAATCAATACCTGTGGTTGAGAAGGGAACCATGCTGATACCCCAGAGATATTTCTCCTATGCCTCTCTCCACCTCAATGATTTCCCCTTCCTTCTTCCTACAGGTCATCATTATCCTAACTTCTAACAGAACAATAGATCAATTTTTAAAAACTTAAATTACAGTCTAACATATATACAGAAAAATACATATTATTAGTGTATGGATCAATGAATTCTCACTAAGCCAATGTGCATATGTACCGCCACGCAGGTCAAAAAACAGTATCTCTCCTTATTCCAAAAGGTAAAAACAATTTTGAATTTGAATGCCATCAATTAATCACACAACATCTGTGAAAGCCAATGCAGGAAACTAGCTATAACTAAGGGACCTGTGCAAAGGTTGGCCCTCTGAAAGCACCCAGAAACAAAGTCAATGAACTGTACACAACATACACCACAGTCAAACCCCCAGAGGAAAGTAAGAATACAAAAATAAAAAGCCTCAATGAAATGACAGCAACCTGAAAATGATAAATGCCAGCCCCTCGGATAATTAGGAGTCAGCACAAGAACTCTGGCAAATCAAAAAATCAGAGTGTTTCCTTAACTCTGAAAAATTGCAGGCCGGGCGCAGTGGTTCACGCCTGTAATCCCAGTACTTTGGGAGGCCGAGGCGGGTGGATCACCTGAGGACCGGAGTTTGAGACCAGTGTTTCCAACATGGTGAAACCTGTCTCTACTAAAAAAATACAAAAATTAGCTGTGCATGGTGGCAGATGCCTGTAATCCCAGCTACTCAGGAGGCTGAAGCAGGAGATTCACTTGAACTCAGGAGATGGAGGTTGTAGTGAGCTGAGACCGTGCCATTGTACTCTAGCACTCTAGCCTGGACAACAGAGTGAGATTCTGTCTCAAAAAAAAAAAAAAGAAGATTGCAATGGATCCTACCAGATTGAAATGTCTGAAATGACAGACATAAAATTCAGAATCTAGATGGCAAGGAATCTCAATGAGATCCAAGAGAAAGTTGAAATTCAGTCCAAAGAAGCCAGTAAAATGATCCAAGAGTTGAAAGATGACATAGCTATATGAAGCAGAAACAAAACTGAACACTTCGAATTGAAAAATTCACTACTGGAATTTCAAAATACAACTGGAAGCCTTAACAACATACTAGTCCAAGTCAAAAAAAGAATTTCAGAGCTCAAAGACTGTTCCCTCAAAACAACCAAGTTAGGCAAAAATAAAGAAAAAAGAATTTAAAAAATGAACAAAGCCTATGAGAAATATGAGATTACGCAAAGAGATAAAACCTATGCCATACTGGCTTTCCTGAAAGAGGAGAAAAGGTACACAAGTTGGGTAACATATTTGAGAATATAGTCCACAAAAGATTCCCCAATATTGCTAGAGAGGGACATGCAATTTCAAGAAATTCAGAGAAACCCTGGGAGGTACTATATAAGATGACCATCCCCAAGACACATAGTTATCAGAATTTCCATGATCAATGTGAAAAAAAAATTCTTAAAGGCAGCTGGAGGAAAAGTCAGATCACTTACAAAGGTCATCCTATCAGGCTAAGAGCAGACTTCTCAGCAAAAACATTACAAGCCACAAGAGATAAGAGACCTATATTCAGCATTCTTAAAGAAAACAAATTCCAACCAACAATTTCCTATCTTATCAGACTAAGCTTCATAAGCAAAGGAGAAATAAAATCTTTTCCAGATAAGCAATTGCTAAGGCAATTCTTTGCCATTATACCAGCATCACAAAACATTCATAGGAGAGCTCTAAACACAGAAATACAGGAGTGATACCTGCTTCCACAAAGACACACTTAAGTCCAGAGCCCATAGACTCTATAAAGCAACTACACAATCAAGACTACAAGCAACCAGCTAAAAACATCACAACAGGATCAAAACCTTACATATCAGTATTAACATTGGATATAAGTGGTCTAAACACCCCATTTAAGAAGCACTGAGTAGCAAGTTGGATAAAAAAAAATAAAACCCACCATCTGCTATCTTCAAGAGACCCATTTCTCATGTAACGAAATTCATAGGCTCAAAGTAAAGGGAGAAAGATCTATCATGCAAAAGGAAAACAAGAGAGAAGGGGTGACTATTCTTATATTGCAGAAATAAGACTAAATTGACAACAGTAAGAAAGGACAAAGAAGGGCATTACATAATGGTAATGGATTGAATTCAACAAAAAGACTTAACTATCCTAAATATAGATGCACCCAACATTGGAATATCCAGATTCATAAGACAACTACTTCAAGACCTATGAAAAGACTTGGAACGCCACGTCATAATAGTGGGATACTTCAACATCCCACCGACAGTGTTAGACAGATCACTGAGGCAGAAAACTATACAAAAATTCTGAACATAAATTAGACAATCAATTGGACCTAAGAGATAGCTACAGAATATTCCACCCATCAACCGCAGAGTATACATTTTTCTTATCTGCATATGGAACATAGTCTAAGATCAACCACATGCTCAGCCATAATAGAGTTGATAGATTAAAAAAAAATCAAAATTCTACCAAGCATACTCTCAGACACCAGTGGAATTAAAATAGAAATCAATACCAAGATCTCTCAAAACCACACAATTAACATGGAAACTAAACAACTTTATTCTGAATGTCTTTTGGGTAAACAACAAATTAAGGCAGAAATAAAACACTTCTTTGAAATAAATGAAAGGAGAGAAACAATATACTGAAATCTCTGGGATGCAGCGAAAGCAGTGTTAAAAGTTTACAGTGTGTCTGGGTGCAGGGCCTGTAATCCCAGCACTTTGGGTGGAGGGCACTTAAACTGTTTAGGATCATCTTGGGCAACCTGGCAAAACCCTATCTCTACAAAAAACACAAAAATTAACCAGGCATGGTGGTATGTGCCTGTAGCTACTCAGCAGGTAGAGAAAGGAGGATCTCCTGAGCCTGGGAGGTTGAGGCAGCAGTGAGCCATGATCACACCACTACAGTACAGCCTGGGCAACAGAGTGAGAGCCTGTCTCCAAAAAAAAAAAAAAAAAAAAAAAAAAAAGTTTATAGTGCTAAATGCCTACATTGAGAATTAGATTCATGATCTAATATTGCAATTAGAGGAACTAGGAAAACAAGAGCAAAAAACTCCTAAAGTTAGCAGAAGAAAAGGGATAGGGATAAAATCAGAACAGAAGTAAATGAAATTGAGACCCCAAAATCCATACAAAGAATTAATAAAACCAGGTGCTAGAGTTGTTGCCACAAGTCTGGATTTCACTGCTGTGCACCCCCGATGCCCGCCTGATGTGCATTCCCAATTCCTTTTGGTTCCAAGTCCAATATGGCAACTCTCAAGGATCAGCTGATTCATAATCTTCTAAAGGAGGAACAAACGGCCCAGAATAAGATTACAGCTGTTGGGGTCTGTGAAGGACTTGGCAGATTAACTTGCTCTTGTTGATGTCATGGAAGATACATTGAAGGGAGAGATGATGGATCTCCAACATGGCAGCCTTTTCTTTAGAACACTGAAGATTGTCTCTGGGAAAGACTATAATATAACTGCAAACTCCAGCTGGTCATTGGGCTAGGGCACATCAGCGAGAGGGAGAAAGCCATCTTAATTTGGTCTAGCGTAACGTGAACATCTTTAATTTCATCATTTTTAATGTAAAATACAGTCTGAACTGCAAGTTGCTTACTGTTTCAAATCCAGTGGATATCTTGACCTATGTGGCTTAGAAGATAAGTGGCTTTCCCAAAAACTGTGTTATTGGAAGTGGTTGCAATCTGGATTCAGTCCAATTCTGTTAGCTGATGGGGAAAGGCTGGGATTTCACCCATTAAGCTGTCACAGGTGGGTCCTTGGGGAAATGGAGATTCTAGTGTGCCTGTATGGAGTGGAGTGAACGTTGCTGGTGTCTCCCTGAAGACTCTGTATCCTGATTTAGGGACTGATACAGACAAGGAACAGTGGAAAGAGGTTCACAAGTAGGTGGCTGAGAGTGCTTACGAGGTGATCAAACTCAAAGGCTACACATCCTGGGCCACTGGACTCTGTGGCAGATCTGGCAGAGACTATAATGAAGAATCTTAAGTGGGTGCACCCAATTTCCACCATGATTAAGGGTCTCTGTGGAATAAACGATAATGTCTTCCTTAGTGTTCCTTGCATTTTGGGACAGAATGGAATCTCAGACCTTGTGAAGGTGACTCTGACTCCTGAGGAAGAGGCCTGTTTGAAGAAGAGTGCAGATACACTTTGTGAGATCCAAAAACAGCTGTGATTTTAAAGTCTTCTGATGTCATATCATTTCACTGTCTAGGCTACAACAGGATTTTAGTTGGAGGTTGTACATGTTGTCCTTTTTATCTGGTCTGTGATTAAAGCAGCAATATTTTAAGATGGACTGGGAAAAATATCTATTTCTGAAGTTAGAAATAGGAATGTCTTGTAAAATCCTACAGCTATATCCTGATGCTGGATGGAACCAATCTTGCGTAGTCCTAAACTGGTTAGTGCAAAATAGTTCTACCACCTCTGAGGTACCACTGTCAATGCTGCACATGCTGCAGTTGCCCCTTGAGCCAGATGGATGTTTACCCTGTGTTAGATAACCAATATCTGGCACAGACACAACAAAAATAAAAACTTCAGGCCAATATCCCTGATGAACATAGATGCAAAAATTCTCAACAAAATATTAGAAAAGCGAATCCAGCAGCATATACAAAAGTTAATTCACCATGACCAAGTAGGCCTCATTCTGGGATGCAACGCTGGTTCAAAATACACAAATTAGTAAATGTGACTCAATTTTCAATGACAAAGCCACAGCCAACATCATACTGAATGGGCAAAAGCTAGAACCACTCCCCTTGAGTACTGGAACAAGACAAGGATTCCTACTCTCACCATTCCTTTTCAACATAGTACAAGAAATCATAGCCAAAGCAATCAGGCAAGAGAAAGAAATAGAAGACATCCAAATAGGAAAATAAGAACTCAAACTATCTTTCTTCTCCAACCATTTGATTCTGTAACTAGAAAACTGATAAATGTCTTCAGTAAGTTCTGGGATGCAAAACCAATGTACAAAAATAAATAGCATTTCTATACAACAATAGTATTTAAACTGAGAGCCAAATCAAGAAAGCAATGCCATTTACAAGAGCCACAAAAAGAATAATACATCTAACCAAGGAGGTGAAAGATCTCTACAAGGAAGACTACAAAATACTACCAGAAGAAATAATAAATGACACAAACAAATGGAAAAGCATTCCATGCTCATTCACTTGAAGAATCAATACTGTTAAAATGACCATACTGCCCAAAGCAATATACACAGTCAACACTATTCCTATCAAACTACCCATATCATTGCAAAACTATTCTAAATTCATATATAATCAAAAAACAATCAGAATGGCCAAAGCAATCCAGAACAAAAAGAACAAAGCTGGGGCATTACATTACCCAACTCCAAACCATACTATAAGGCTACAGTAACCAAAGCAGCATGGTACCGATACAAAAACAGACACATAGACTAATATAACAGAATAGAGACCTCAGAAATAAAGCCACACACCTATAGTCATCTCATCTTTGACAAAGTTGACATTAATAAGCAATGGGGAAAAGATTTTCTATTTAATAAATCACGTTGGGATAGGATAGCTGACTAGCTATATGCAGAAGGATGAAACTGGACTCTTATGTTTCACTACAAACCAAAATTAACTCCAGATAGATTAAAGATTTAAATGTAAGACTTCAAACTATAAAAATCTTAGAAGATAACCTAGGAAACATTTTAGACATCAGCCTTGGAAAACAATTTATGATTAAGTCCTCCAAAGCAATTGCAACAAAACCAAAAATTGATACATGGGACCAAATTAAGTGAAAGATCTTCTGTTCAGGAAAAGAAACTATCAACAGGGTAAACACAACCTACAAAATGGGAGAACATATGTATCTGAAAGAAGTCTAATATTCAGAATCTATAAGGAACTTAATCCAACAAGCAAAAAACAACTCCATTAAAAAGTGGACAAAAGATATGAATAGACACCTCTCAAAAGAAGACATACAGGTGTCCAAAAGCATATAAAAATGCTCACCATCACTAGCCATCAGAGAAATGCAAATAAAAACCACAATGAGATACCATTTCACACCAATCAGAATGGCTATTATAAAAAAGTCAAAAATTAACATATGCTGGTGAGGGTGCATAGAAAAGGGAACACTTACACACTGTTGGTGTATAAACTACATTAGCTTACAATGTAAACAAATTCAGCCACTTTGGAAAGTAGTTTGGAGATTTATGAAAGAAAACAGAATTACCATTCAACACACACCGTTCCCATTAATGGATATATATCCTAAAGAAAATCCATTGTTCCACTAAGGAAGACACATGCACTTGAGGTATTCACATTAGCAAAAATATTCAGTCAATCTAGATTCTCTCATAATGGTGGATTGGATAAAGAAAATATGGTACTATAAACCATGGAATATGATGCAGCCACAAAGAGTAATAAAATCATTGCAGCAACATGGATGCAGCTGGAGGTCATTATTATGACTAAATTAACACAAAAAACAGAAAACCAAATACCACATGTTCTTATTTATAGGGGAAGCTAAACATTGTGTACACATGGACATAAAGACTGGAAAAATGGACACGGGAGACTACTAGATAGGGGAGGAAGAGAAGGTTGAAAAACTAACTATTGGGTATAATGCACACTACTTGAGTGACAGGATCACCTCAGCAATATGCAACATACACGTTAAAAAACCTGAGTCTAAAGTAAAAGTTGAAGTTTCAAAAAATGAATAAAGTATTTTCTAATTTACCTTGTGATTTCTTAAAAGCACATCATTTAATTTCCATATATTTGTGAATTATCCATATTTCCTTCTGTTATTTATCTCTAGTTATTTTCCGTGTTTGAAAATATGCTTTTTATGGCTCAATCTTTTTAAGTTTATTGAGACTTGTTTTGTAGCCTGACTTATAAACTATCCAGGAGAATGTTGTATGTGTACTTCAGAAGAATGTTTATTCTGATATTGTTGGGTACAGTGTTCTATATATGTCTGTCAGATCAATTAAAATTAGTTTTAGTGGTGCTGAAGTCTTCTATTACCTTATTTACTTTTTGTAATTGTTCTATCCATTATTAAAGATGGGACACTGAAATTTTCAACTTATCTTTGAACTGCTTCTGCCTTCAAATCTGTCAGTTTTTATTTTATATATTTCGGGACTTGGTTGTTAGGTGCATATGTATTTACAACTGTTATGTCTTTTTGATGATTGACATCATTAAATTATATTCTGCTTTGTCTTTTGTAACTACTTTTGTCTTGAAGTATATTTTTTTTCTGATATTATTATAACCACTTCAGCTCTTTTAGTTACTGGTTGGATCTAATGTGAATCTCTTGCAGGCAGCATGTAATTGAAGTGTGTGTGTGTGTGTGTGTGTGTGCGTGTGTGTGTGTGTGTGTTTTAAAGCCATTCTGCCAATCTCTGTTCTTTAAATTGGAGACTTTAATCCATTTGCATTTAATATAATTACTAATAAGGAAGAATTTACTTCTATAATTTTGTTTTTTTTACATGTTATATCCTTTTTGTTTCTCAATTCTTCCATCACTGCCTTCTTTTTGTTAGATATTGATTTTAATTCTCTGCTCTTTTACTATATTGTATATAGTTTTAATTGTTTTCACAGTGATCGTGTCATGGATTACAATTAACATCTGAATTTATAAAAATTTTAATTTGAAATAATACCAATTTAGTTTCAATTGTATACAAAATTTACTACTACATAGCTCTGCCCTCTCTTGTGTTGTTGTTGTGTCACAAACTACATTTTTATACATTATGTAACCATCAGCATATATTTATAATTATTGTTTTATGCTTTTGCCTTTTTAATTATATACAAAATGAAAAGAGGAATTATAAGCCAAAAATATATTCTTAGTGACATATATTTACCTATGTAGTTACCCTTACTTGGCAGATCTCTTAGGTTCTCTCTTGATTTTTTTTTTTTGGGTTATGTATTTCTTACTTGGGTTATGTATTTCTTTGTGTGAATTCAAGTTGCTGTCTAGTGTTCTTTCATTTTAGTCTGAACAACTCTTTTTAGTATTTCTTGTAATGCAGTTCTACTAGTGACAGACCTTCTCAGTTTTTGTTTACCTGGGAATATTTTAAATTTTTCTTCATTTTTTGAAAAATTATTTTGCCAGATATAGAATTCTTGGTTAACAGTCCCTCTTTCCCCCTGGGCACTTTGAATATGCTATTCCTTCTGGCACCATGGTTTCTGTTGAGAATCAGCCATTAATTTTACTAAGAATCTCTTATCTATGAAAATTCACTTCTCTTTTGCTGCTTTCAGGATTATTTCTTTGTTTTGTTTTTTGATAGTTTGATTATAATGTGTCATGGTATAGCTCTCTTTGAGTTTCCTACTTAGAATTCGCTAAGGTCTTTGGATGTGTAGATTCATATCTTCCAACAATTTGGGAAGTATGGGCCATTATTTCTTCAAATATTCTTTCTTTTCCCCTCTCTCTTCTCTCCTTAGATTTCCATTAGTGTATGTTGGTATGGTTGATGGCAGACCTCTTAGGTTCTCTCTCGATTTTTTTTTTTTTTTTGAGACTGGATCTTGCTCTGCCACATAGGCTACAGTGCAGTGGTATAATTGTAGGTCACTGGAGCCTCAAACTCCTGGGCTTAAGTGATCTTCTTGTCTCATCCTCCCAAGTAGCTGGGACTACAGGCACATGCCACCATGCCAGGCTAGTTATTATTATTACTTTTTGTAGAGGCAGGGTCTTGCCTTGTTGCCTAGGCTGGTCTGCAACTCCTGGTTTCACAGGATCCTTCTACCTTGGTATCCTACAGCGCTGGGGTGACAGGTGTGAGCCTACACCATACCTGGCAGGTTCTGTTTGTATTTTTGTCCTTCTGCTTCTCAAACTGAGTAATCTCAATGGACCTAGCTTCACGTTCATGGTTCTTTCTTCCATTTCTTAACATCTATTGTTGTATCCCTTTTGTATATTTTTCATTTTAATTATTGTACTTTTTATCTCCAGAATTTCTACTTGGTTCCTTTTAATAAATTCTATCCCACTGATATTCTCTATTTTGGTGAGGCATCATTCTCAGGTTTTCCTTCAGTTTTTTGTTCATGTCTCCTTTAACTATATGAACATATTTTAAATAGTTGATTTAAAGTTTTTGTCTAGTAAGCCCAATGTCTGGTATCCATCAGGGTCAGTTTTTATTGTTTTTGAATGGGTCATAATTTCTTATTGCTTTGTATTTTTGTTGTTATTGTTGTTGAAAAGCTGACATTTAGAATATTACAATGCCAAAACTCTGGAAATTAGACTGTCTCCACTTCCCAGTGTTTCTTGTTGCTGTCTTAGGCTTAATGACTCTTGTGAACTAATTTTTTTAGGTCAGTATTTTTTGCTGTATGGTCTCTACTTGATTAGTTTAGTGATCAGCTAGTAATTCAACAAAGATTTCATTAAATGTCTGAAGCAACAACAAAAATTTCCCAGATTTTGCAGATGGGCTCTGAGTGTGCCCTGGGGTATGACTTCAACACTCAGTTGGGCAGTTTGCAAGTCTTCATTAACCTTCACTTCCTGTTTGGGCCAAACTTCAGATTGGCCAGAGGTTAGAGCTTAGTTCCTTCTCATGTCTTTTGTGAGTATACACCCAACCTTGAGCATGAGTGTGGACTTATGGATTCCCAAAAATATGTGGGAGATTTTCAAAGCCTTTATTTCCCAAAGCATCTTTCTCTCACCTTGCTTCCCAGGCTTTCTGCTTTGTCTGCTAGTCGCCTCAACTGTTATCCCCTTGGCCAGGAGGCAGTGGCTTATACATTTGCCTTTAAATAATTTTGACAAAATCTTCCAGGGTAGTACCTCTCTCCTGGAGCATTCTTAGTTAGATTAAACAAAAGTAAGACCTGTGAGCTAGTCCTTCAAAGAGCTACCAGACAGGCCAAAACAAATAACTACAATCCCCCAAGAACAAGATCTTTTCTGTTCACTATGGCACCAGGAACTCACACCAGGAATGCAGGTGTGCTCTCTTTAAGTCTACTGCTAAGCTAGAAAATGTGGGTTGGGGTAAGTTAAAATGCCACAAAACTCTCTTGCTTAGATTCTGTTGCCTTTTCTTTATTAAGCATTCGCTTGGTTGCTGTAAACCTTCAGCTATTTTCCAGAGTTTTGATAAAGTTGATTCTGACAGTTTTTGCCAGACTGTTAGTTTTGTATTGTCATGCCAAGTGTCAGGTTCCAGCCTATGCTGAGGTCCGAGGGGAGTGGGTAGATGGCTGACAGATAGGTGAAAGAACACTTGGGGGGCCATAGGCAGGTGAAATACGGCTTTTATTCTCTGGCTCCACTCTGCTCTGTCTTTATATTGGTTGCCTGCTCTGGCTGCAGCCCTTCTCAGTGACCGGCTCCATGGCTCCTGCTGTCCCCATGGCTCTCCCTTACAGGGTCAGCAGCTCCAATCTCTCTCTCTGGGCATGAACCATATGTACAGCATCAGCAGGGCAGTAGTACCTTTACAGACAATAGTGGTTCAGAGCCAAGTATGAGCTTACAAAAACAGACTATATAACAAGTAGAGTGGTGTGCCTGCGCTCCAAACTTGCTGAGTCACATTGGCCCAGTTATCTGCCTTGGCCTACTCTTACATGTGTAGAGATAGATTTTTGGCATTTCTACTTTGCCATTGTTTGCTGATATTACACCTGTCTTGGTTATTCTTGGTCCTTGTGTTTATACGTAAGTTTTAGAAGTATCTTGGCAATTTCCACCCAAAACACCAAATGGTATTTTGATTTAGTGGCATTGAATATATAGATCAACTTGAGGGGAACTGATATCTTTACAATATTGAGTCTTCCACTTAACAAATATGACATATCCATCCATTTATTTAGGTCTTTTTGATTTCCTTCAGTAATATTATATACTTTTCTGTGGTGAGATCTTATATAACTTTTATTATAATTGCCTTGAAGTATTTGATTTTTTATGATTTTATTGTGGGAAGATTTTTAATAATAAATTTCTTTGAAAATTATTGGACTATTTAGACATGCTATTTAGGTTTATCAGTTGTTAAAAGTTATATTTTTGAGGAAGTGTTAAATTTCATTAAAATTTTCAAATTCACTGGCAAAAGTTTTTTTTTTAATATAATTATTTTAATGTCTGCTGATCTGTAATGATATTTCCTTATTCACTTTGATAAAATTTTGTAGACTAATCAGTTTCAGCAGGAATTTATTAGTTTTACTAAGCTTGAAAAATCAACTTCTGGTCTTTCAGATCTTGTCTATTGCATGTTTCCTAAGTTGTTAATTCTTGCTCTTACTTTTACTTTTAAAATTCTAGTAGAATTTAATTACTAAGTTTTAGTTTTTTTAATATAACATATATATTTAAGCCTACAAATTTCCCTCAAATTTTGGCTTTAGGAGCATCTCACATGTTTTGATATATTTCCACCATTATTCTGCTTAGCTTATTTTTGGGTTTTCATTTTCAATTTCTTCTTTGTCTGAAAAAGGCTTAATGTTGACTTCACTTTTAAGAAAAGTTTTTACAGTAATTTGCTTTCCACAATTAGAATATATGTCTTCCATATTTCATTATTTCTGCAGAGAAAACAGTCAATGGCATCTTTGAAGTTAGTTTTTTTTTTTTTTTAATGAAACAAAAGTTTATTTCAGAGAACAAAAGGAAGACTCAGGTTTTATAGCAAAAGTTCTTGCCTAGGGTTCCAATCAGGTCTATTCATGCAAATAAAGGATTGAGACTCATTTAGTTCTGATAGGTTGACGCAACTGAGTTCTTATTTGGTCAATGCAGCTGAGCCCTGATTGATCAAGGCAGCTGAGCACTGATTGGTAGGTTATGGTGAGCTCTGAAAGTCTGAAAGTTTAAAAGGTGTGGGTTTTTGGGAGAACATATAGAACATGTGTGACCTCTAGTCAGCAAATGGCTGCTTAGCTGTAATTTAAATTTAGGCCCAGTTAGTCACTTGGAATGCATCTTGAAGGACTGGCTTTTTCAGGTTCACATTTGTTCACACGATAAAAAGGGGAACTTTAGACACCTAGATAGGGCAGTTGATCTGAAGAGGCACAGGGAGAAGATACCTCTCTACAGGCCAAGGAGAAAGGCCTCAGAAGAAAACAACTCTGCCAGCACTTTGGTCTTGGATTTCCAGCTCCAGTACTGTGAGACAATAAATCTGTTTTCCCCCCACAATTCACTGTAATGGGTCTAGGTAGAGAATTTTCCTTGCATTTATTATTCTTGGAATTTAGTAGAGTTTAGTAGAGTTAATATAATCTGTGGATTGATGTCTTTTGTTTTGGAAAATTCTCAGCCATTATTTATTAAAATATTCTGCACTCTTCTGGGACTCAAATTACACTTAATTAGATCTTGTTATTTTATGTCTGTCTCTTCTCTTCTCTTCCATTTTTTTCATTGTTTTGTCTCTTCATGCTTTCAATTCACCAAATTGATATATTGAATTCTTACTTTCAGTTATACGTAAATACACAATTATAAATATATATATATATCGTGTGTATACTTTTTTTTTGACACAGGATCTCACTCTGTCCCTCAGGCTGGAGTGCAGTGGCATGAATATGGCTCACTGCAGTCTCAATTTCCTGGGCTCAAGTGATCCTCTTGCCTCAGCCTCCTGAGTAGCTGGGACTACAGGTGTGCATCACTCCACCTGGCTAATATTTTTGTAAAAATAGATTCTCGCTATGTTGCCCAGGCTGGTCTCAAGTGATTCTCCTATGTCAGCCTCCCAAAGTGCTGAGATTACAGGCGTAGGCCACTGTGCCTGGCTCAGTTATATTTTTAAATTCTAGAACTTTATTTTAAGTAATTTAAACTCTCTGTCACTCAATTTTTTATTTCCTTGAACATTTTAAATGTTATTTTAAAATTAATGTCATGTATCCATTATCAGGATACTCTGTGCTCTGTTTCTAATATATATTGTTTTTCTTGGTTTTTAAACATGTAGCCCGGTCTTCTCACGTATATGGTTATATTTTCTTGCGCAGCTAAACTTTTCGGTTCCTCCAGATAAGATTTATGTTTTCTGGCAGGCATCCAGAGATACTAGTAATCAGGGATCACCTAAACCTCTTCAACAAACCATTTATTTCTTACCTGGCATTATTTGTTTTGATAAATCTCCTCTGAGTGCAAACCTAATGTAAGGTGTGTTTACTGGCCTCCCCTCCTACTTAGTGAGCTCTGGGTTCTTATTTTGTCCCCTTTGTCCTTTGAAGCAATCAAAAAGTCTGCTCAGCTTTGCAGCCCCTTAGCCTCCTCCTCTGGTGCCTCTAAGGAAAAAATGGCCATGAGTACTGGGCTCAGCTCTAGGTTTTCCATGCCTCCTAAATATTCTTCACTATTTTATTAATTCTCCAGACCTTCAAACATACATTTCCTGAAATATTTTGTTTATGGTTTCTAAGTGTTCTCAGTGGAAATATTGATCTGAGTCCTTAGTTTGTTAATACTGCAATGAGAAGTCCACAAATATGCATAAATTTACCTCTAAGTGCCGCATTACTGTACCCTACAGGTTTTTATATGTAATATTGTTTTTATCATCTATTTCCACTTATGGAAAATTCCCATTATGTTTTCTCTTTAAAACATGATGTATATAAGCGCATTTTTTTTCTTTCCCAAAATGTTTAAAAATAATGTTTTAAGATAGATTTCTGAAGATTTTATTGTGGTCAGAAAAAACATCTGTCTTCTTTTAGAAATATGTGTCTCTCTAAACACATGGCTAATTTTTGTAAATGTTCCGTGTATACTTGAAGATCTTGCATGTGTTATGTTTGTTAAGTATAGAAATCAAAGTTCTTAATTTCACTGTCTGAATACTTTTACCAATTTTGCAACTTTTGTGTGCTTTATGACAGTTTATATCAGATATGTTAAAATTTTCCATATTAATGTTGATTTATCAATTTCTTCTTGCATAAATTTCTCCAGTTTTTGCTTTATATAGTTCAAGATTTGTTGTTAGTTGCATACAATTTCACAATTGGTATCTCTTCTTCATAGATTGTCTTGTATATCATGTAGTTTTTCTTTTCATCCTTAATAATTTTTTTGCTTCAAACTCTGTGATATACATTGGAACTATTACTAGCTTTCTTTTAATATTTGCATGGCATATCTTTTGAATTTCCTTATTTTCTACCTTCCTGTATTGTTTTTGTATTGTATGTATGATTTCTAAGTAGGATATAACTAAAAATTGTTTTTGAAATCTAACTTGATCACTTTTATTTGTTCTTAGGTGAGATATTTATACCTATTTAGGTATCTGCATTAATTTCTACTCTCTAGTTTGACTTTTTGGTTTACTATATCTCATCTTTGATTTTCTTTATTCCTATCTACTTCTGAATGGAAATATTGGACTATATATTCTTTTTCTCCTCTGTTGCTTGGAAGCTACAGATCATTTATCACTTTAGTGATTTTCCCTAAAATTTTAACACATACATTAAGCCACTAATTTTCCTAAGGGAATATAGTGATTCTATACTTCTTGTTTCCTCCTGAATATATCAAGAAATTAGCACACATTAGCTAGTGATTAATAACCTTCCTAATTTTTTAACTGTCTTCAATTATACCTTTACTTTAAAAATTATGAAATACTTCAGAGTCACAAAAGTGATAAAGTTAATATACTGCGTATCCATGTATCCACAACCCAGCTTAAGAAATAAAACATTCTCATGCCTGTAATCCCAGCACTTTGGGAGGCCAAGGTGGGCGGATCACGAGGTCAAGAGATCGAGACCATCTGGTCAACATGGTGAAACCCTGTCTCTACTAAAAATACAAAAAAATTAGTTGGGCGTGGTGGTGTGCACCTGTAGTCCCAGCTACTCGGGAGGCTGAGGCAGGAGAATTGCTTGAACCCGGGTGGTGGAGACTCCAGTGAGCCCAGGCTGTGCCACTGCACTCCAGCCTGGCGCCTGGTGACGGAGTGAGACTCTTGTCTCAAAAAATAAAATAAAATAAAACATTATCTACATGATCTCAGCTTGCAGTCTACCTCTCTCTATTTACTTCTCTCTCATGACCTAACCTCTACTCACAAGCTCACTTCTATTCTGGATTTCACATAATTTCTCTACCTTTCTTAACACTTTTATTTTAAAAATATGAATTCCTAAATCATACATGAATTATTTGTTTAATAATTTTACACATTTTATCCTACTTCTTAAATATTTAAGTTCTCCTGAAATGTAGTTTTTTCTGCTCAATATTAGTTTGTGTGATGTAGTCATATTGATAGACATTATTCTAGTTTATTCATTTTCACAGCCATAGTATATTACATAATATTTTATGAATATATCAATTTATATACTCATTTTCTAGATGGAAATTTAGGTTATTTCCAACTTTTATTATTACAAACAATGTTTCTGTAAATGTTCTTGATACTATTCACAATAGCAATAACATGGAATCAATGTAGGTAGGTACTCATCAACGGTAGACTGGATAAAGAAAATGTATATATACACCACAGAATGCCATGCAGTCATAAAAAAAAATGATACGTTCTCTGCAACAACATGGATGCAGTGGAGGCCATTATCTTAAATGAATTAATGCAGGAACAGAAAACCAAATACCACATAAGCCTAAGAGTTGAAATTAAAAAAAAATGTGATTGAACATGGCTTCTTGTACACATATGACAGATTTTTTTTCTCTAGGATGGAAATTCAGTAGTGAATTGTTGAGATATTGAAGATGCCCTCTTTGACTTTGATATATATTGCCAAATAATTTTTGCCTATTTTTTACTCCTCTTGCAATCTGAATTGTTTCCATAGCTCCATATCTTTGCCACCATTTTGCCAACTGGATAGGTGTGAAATGGCATCTTTTCGTGGTTTTAATTTGTTGTTTCCAAATTACTAGTAATGTTGGACATATTTTCATATGCTTATTGGGCATTTAGTTTTCCTTTTCAGATAATTCTCTGTATTTTTTATCTTTATTCCTATTGGGTTGTTTTCTTTTTCTTACTGATTCACAGAAACTCTTAATAAGTCTATAGCAATACTTTGTTGAGATTTCAGAATGAAAGGCAAATGTTTAGGATCATTTGATGATTAATTTTATGTGTCAACTTGTCCAAAGCATGAGATATTTACATATTTGGTCAGACATTATTCGGGGTGTGTCTGCATAAGGGTGTTTCTGGGTGAGAGTAGCATTTAAATTAATAGATGCAGTAAAGTAAATTGCCCTTCCTAAGTGAGCAGAACTTAACTAATCAATTGAAGACCTGAATAGAATAAAAGGGCTGAATAAGAAAGAACTTCTTCTACTTGACTATTAAGCAGGGACATCGAGTTTTTCTGACTTTTAGACTCAGACTGAAACACTGGCTTTTGTTGGGTTTCAAGCCTGCTGAGTTTTGGACTGGTACTTATACCCTCAGCTCTCTTGGCTCTCAGGCTTTTGGACTCAGACTGGAACTACACATAAGTGGTCCTAAGTTTCCAGTTGTTGACTGCAAATCTTGCAACTTCACACACACACACACACAGACACACACACCCACCCACACACACACACACACACACACACACACATTCTATTATTTCTATATCTCTGGCGACCTCTAACTAATACAGAACATGAACTCCAAATGAAGAAATGGAACCCATCATTAATTCCCAGTCCAAAGACAAGGCTGGACCAGCCACTCCATGCAGGAACCCATCAGAGCTAGAGGCTACCTTGTGGATCTAAGACCCCTGTTCTCCTCTGCCATTGTGTGGTCTTGTGTACTTTTCTGCCCACCTGGATACCATCTGGGAGAGGATTAGGGATAAAAAGGGGAGTCAGGAAGACTGAACTTTAATTAAAAAAAAAAAAAAAAAAAAACCAAATCAGTTACCTGTAAAGGAGACATTTAGATCAGAAGAATATAATGTAAATGGGCAAGTCTAAACATGCCCCTTGTCCCTATTACCCGGCAGAGTGAAGACTCATGAGAAAGATGAGATTAATAATAGAACATAAAGAGCTCGTTTTTTTACATTTGCTTATAGAGAGTAAACTTTAGTACCTTTTTTGTTATATCCCGTGTTAAACACCAAACCAATTTCAATCATTATTCCACTAGATTATTATACTTCAACATTTTAAGCAATTTTTCCTTAGCTTAAATAAAATTTACAGCTACTTTTATGATTTTTGACCCTATTTTAACAATAGCTATTAACATATCTTAATTCATTTAGTAAGAGATACCTGAATATAAGAATTTGTGCTCCGTAAGGAGAAGAACAAAGGCAAATTTTAACAAAGAGATGTTCCTATGCATATGCATTATTAAAACTGCACAACATGACCTTACCGTTCTGAATATCCACTTTCCCGGGCAAACCTCTGAAATGCACCCATGGGATCTGAGCCTGTGCTTAAGATGAATACCAGGGGAGTGTTGCATGACATGTCTTGATACAGGGTAGCCAGGTCCACAGGTGGTGTCTCTACAAACTGTTTCCCAAGATTTTCTATCACAAAGTCTGTAAGAGCAAAAACCACCTGAAAGTTTAAAAGAAAAAAAACAAACAGAAAGTATGTTGAATGAGGATCCTTCATAATTTTATCCTAATTTTCTCCTCCAACTCCTCAGAGGATGATGTCCTGTGTTTTTGTACTTATTCTGCCTTGATTGGATATACATCTTTTATAGACACTATTATTTAGTGGATTTGTTCACCAAATATCTGTGGACCACTATGGTTCTCACGACTCACAAGCAAGATGAAATATTAGGTAAGAGGGACGTCCCTCAACATTCACACTATCTATGAAGCTGCTGTCTCCCCTTCCTTGCCTCTTCTGTTTTGTCTGTTTCACATTCTTGTGGACTTTAGTTTCAGTCCCTTCATTGTCTCTTTCTGCATTATTGATTTCTGTTTCCTTGATATTCCGATCATCATACAGTTAAGCAATACTATATTCCATCCTTAAAACCAAAACAAAGATCTTCCCTTGATGGCAGCTACTTTTCCAGCCACTATTTCATTACTTTGCAATCATTCACAAGCCAACTTTTCAGAAAATTGGCTTCATTTGTTGTCTCCCTTTCTTCATCTCATTCACTCACCAGACACTTCTGACTCCTCTCTGGAACTAACCTCAGCCTTGATGGTTATGCCCAGGCCTGGCCATTTCCTACATCAATTTGGTTCTTTCACTGATCCTACCCTACCATATCTACCTCATTCCTGTTCTTGCAGGTCTTGTCCCTCCCCAGCCCATAAGGAGCCTTCATGTGAGACAGAAAAAGGTGTCTCCTCTTCAAGGGACTTTTAATGTGCCAGAAAGCTGTCATGATAAATACACAGCCTATAACACCTGCAATGTGAATGGCTCCCCTATGGGTTGTTCAGTGGACATCCTGCACAACTATAAACAGCAGCCCTGCCTTTAGCCCTCCACTAGCTATCAACACTGTTGTGTCCAAACAAGCCTTACTCTGTGTGTGTGTGTGTGTGTGTGTGTGTGTGTGTGTCTGTGTGTGTGTGTAATGCTGTTGGGCAGGGAGGTGTCCCAACCTGGTCTAGGGCCATGGACTTGGATCACACCCTTCTGTGGCCAACTTGGGAAAAGAGAGTGTTCACAGCCTGTTCCTTTAAGCGGGGATTTATTATGGTACTACCTATAAAGGTGTCAGAGTCTAGAAGGAACAGCCATGCAAGAAAGCCATCACGTTTGAGGGTTAGTTCTAATTCTAGTTGTGTCACTGTGTGGCTAAGTATAATTCACTTAGCCTTTCCAACATCAATTTCTTTATATTTTGTTTCACATAGACACTTTTTATATAAATTTATGGGGTAAAAGTGTAATTTTGTAACATGCATAGACTGCATTAGTGGTTGAGTCAGGGCTTTTAGGGTTTCTGTCACCTGAATAATGTACACTGTGCCCATTAGGTAATTTTTCATCATCCATCCTCTTCCTACCTCCTCACCCGAGTCTCCATTGTCTATCATTCCTTTCTCTACATTCATGTGTACATAATATTTAGCTCTCTCTTATGAGTGACAACATGCGGTATTTGCCTTTCTGTGTCTTGTTTCAATTAAGATAGTGGCCTCCAGTTCCACCTATGTTGCTGCAAAAGATATGACTTTATCTTTTTTTTATGGTTGAATATAGTATATACACCACATTTTCTTTACTCAATCATCCATTGATGGACACGTAGGTCAATTCCATATCTTTGCTACTGTGAACAGTGTTGTGATAAACTTATGAATGCAATTATCTTTTTTATGTATTGATTCCTTTCCTTTGGGTAGATAGCTAGAAGTGAGGTTGCTGGATGAAATTAGTTCTTTTTACATTTTTTTTTTTTTTTGAGATGGAGTTTTGCTCTTGTTGCCCAGGCTGGAGTGCAATGGCATGATCTTGGTTCACCACAACCTCTGCCTCCCAGGTTCAAGCAATTCTCCTGCCTCAGCCTACCGAGTAGCTGGGATTACAGGCATGTGCCACCACACCCAGCTAATTTTGTATTTTTAGTGGAGATGGGGTTTCTCCACATTGGTCAGGCTGGTCTTGAACTCTTGACCTTGTGATCGACCCACCTCGGGCTCCCAAAGTGCTGGGATTACAGGTGTGAGCCACCATGCCTGGCCTCAGGTCTTATTTTTAAGTCTTTAAATCTTCCTTAGTTGGTTTTTGTATATGGTGAGAGGTAGGGGTCCAGCTGCATTCTTCTGCATGTGGCAATCCAATTTTCCCACCACCATTTACTGAAAGAAGTATCTTTTCCCCATTGTATGTTCTTGTTGACTTTGCCAAAGATCAGGTCGCTGCAAATATGTGGCTTTATTTCTGGGTTTTCTTTTCTGCTTCATTGACCTATGTGCCTAATTTTATAACAGTGCCATGCTATTTTGGTTACTGTAGCTTTGTAATATAATTTAAGAAGCTTTCAGCTTTGTTCTTTTTTCTTAGTATTGCATTGGCTACTTCAGTTCTTTTTTTGTTCTATATAATTTTAGGATTGCTTTTTCTAATTCTGTGAAAAATGATGTTGATGTTTTATACGGTTTGCATGGAATCTGTAGATTGCTTTGGACAGTATGGTCATTTTATTGATATTAATTCTTCTTATCCATGGGCATGGGATATTTTTCCATTTATTTGTGTCATCCACTATTTCTTTCTTCAGTGTTTCATAGTTTTCTTGCAGAGATCTTTCAATTCCTTGGTTAAATATATTCCTAGGGACTGTATTTTTTTTTTTTTTTTAGACAGAGTCTTGCTCTGTTACCCAGGCTGCAGTGCAGTGGGATGATCTTGGGTCACTGCAACCTCCACCTCTTGGGTTCAAGCAGTTCTCCAGCCTCAGCCTTCTGAGTAGCTGGGATTACAGGCATGCACCACCATGCCCAGCTAATTTTTTGTATTTATAGTAGAGACGGGGTTTCACCATGTTGCCCAAGCTTGTCTCGAATTCCTGAGCTCAGGCAATCCACCTGTCTTGTTCTCCCAAAGTGCTAGGATTACAGGTGTGAGCCACTGCACTCTGCCAGGTACTGTATTTTTTTTTCTTTGTAGCTATTACAAATTGGTTTGCCTTCTTAGTTCCATTCTCAGCTAGATCATTATCAGTACGTAGAAATGCTACTGATTTTTGTATGTTGATTTTGTATTCTGCAACTTTCTAAATTCATTTACCAAATTTAAGAGTTTTTGGTGGATTTTTTAATTGTATTTTTTAGATATACCATACCATATCATCGATAAACAGGAATAATTTGACTTCATCTTTTCCAAACTGCATGTTTTTTACTTCTTTCTCTTGCCTGATTGCTCTGGCTAGGACTCCAGTACTATGTTGAAGAGAAGTGGTAAAAGTGGGCACCCTTTTCTTGTTCCAGATTTTTGAGGAAATGTTTTCAGCTTTTCCTTATTCAGTGTAATGTTGGCTGTGAGGTTATCTTATATGGGTTTTGTTATTTTGAGGTATGTTCCTTCTTCTTTTTTTTTTTAAAATATATATACTTTTTATTGCATTTTAGGTTTGGGGGTACATGTGAAGAACATGCAAGATTGTTACATAGGTACACACATGGCAGTGTGATTTGCTGCCTTCCTCCCCATC
Source organism: Alouatta palliata (assembly GCA_004027835.1). Lineage (NCBI taxonomy): Eukaryota > Metazoa > Chordata > Mammalia > Primates > Atelidae > Alouatta > Alouatta palliata. The sequence goes on from PVKV010027092.1 coordinate 26,810, forward strand.
ACCTATATCTGGTATTTCTCCCCATGCTATCCCTCCCCAACTCCCCACCCCCCGCTGTCCCTCTCCTTTTTCCCCCCAAATGACCCCCGTGTGAGATGCTCCCCTCCCTGTGTCCATGTGTT